>CAEFZY010017537.1:0-34018 GCA_903066815.1 Brachyrhaphis roseni | reverse complement strand
TATATATATATATATATAAAGAACCGCCTGCAGTCTCGTTGTACAAGAGGCTCCTATAATCATGTGCAATCACATGAAATAGGCCTGTTATTCTCAGGAGGGGGGTAGTTGAGTTTGGGTGTGATTGTGTCAGGCTGTCAATGCCCACTCATCCAGACTCTGGAGTGAGACTGGAACAGACGGGAACTGTTCTTTCAGCACCACCGGGGACATGCAACAGCACACTCAGCTGTCGCATCCACACAGTGTAGTGGTTCGGAAAGCCATCCAAACTCACACCACCTGCCCTTCTAGAATCCCCACGACTTATAAAGTGGACAGAATTCGCGATCAGAAGATGAATGAAAACTTATGCAGGGGAAGTATATCCATTTTTTTATTATTATTATTTCTTCTTCTCAGACAGGGAAAGAGTAGGCGCACCGCTTCCTCTCTCCCCCCTGAAGCGCACAAATGCCAGGAGATTGTTCACAGTAGTGGGAAATAAATAATAAAAACATGAAAGCCACACACAAGAATAATAAATAAATAAACTTGCTCAGAGACTTGCCTGAAACAGGCGTAGGATATTGGCAACCATAATCGACACCGAGCTCGCCGAGGCTCCGATCACTCCCACCACTTTCTCTGGCTTGACGAACACCGGCGGCTCGCCGTTTGTGCACCTCACGTCTGAAGTGTCCTTTGTGATGAGGGCTTGCACAAAAGTTAAGGACTGCTCCAGAGCGTACGTATCCCTCGAGCAAGTGTCAAGCACCCGTGCGCCAAGGGTGATGTTGGGTAAGAGTTGCTCGTCCTGGTTGATCTGGTCCAGCGCGTACATCATGGCCTCCAAGCGCTGGATGCCGTTCTCCTTCTTCAGGTCCCCGCACGGCGTGCCGTCGGGTCCCCTGGAGTGCACCGGGAAGAGCCCGCCGAGGGTCAAGTGCCCCTGTGTCCGTATGGAGTGTGGCGCGTAGGTCTCCTGGAGCAGCGCAAAATCCACCAAGGCGCTCAGGAGCCAAAACAGCCTCCAGACGCAAATACCCGTACGCGCCATGCTCAACTTTTGTAGGAAAGATGGAGTCGACTGATGATGATTTTTGAAGTTTGTTAGAAAATCTCCATTTTAGTCACCAAGGTGGAGATTCAACAAGCTGGGCCGAAGAAGCGAGACGGAATGAAAGGCTCAGGCAAACTGCGCCCATCGCTGTGCAGCCAGGAGGAGCGAGCAGCGCAGCTTGTTGAATGGTGAAGCCCCCGACAGTAATTCAGCTCCCCCCATCCATTAGACGGACAGTATCGGTGATCACACTCCGAAGATTAACTGGCTGTTGGAAACACAGGCAAGCCGCGCTCTGCTCAAATCTGAAATAGGCTACCTCAACAATCGCAATTCAAGCAAATTCCGTGGGAAAGGGGGGCAGTGATTATCTCTCAAAATCTGCGCTCAAAATGAAAATTGCGCACCGGCAGAAGTGGGTGACATTCTTCCCGGCCATAACAACTCCACGGAAGCGCAGGGAAGCTTGGCTCGGCTGTGGTGTCTGTCTCCCATGGGTGCATAATCATCTCCACAGCCTCCAGAGAGAGCAAGAAAGGGAGCGCACAGGACAGAGCGAGAGAGAGACAGACAGTAAGACAAAAAAGAAAAAGAAAAGAAAGATTAATACCCGCGCAAATGAGCGATCACTGAGCAGAGGACTGAGAGAACCCAGCTAATTAAATCCGCGGCTGTTTTTTTCCACCCCGTCTCTGCAACCGGTCGCATTTAAGGGCGAAATGAATGAGAGGTTTCAGTGTGCGCGCCGAGTTTTTAGCTCCCCCCTTTTTTCCTCTCCATGCGAGACGTCACTCAGCTGGCAGTGGGAGCCGGGGGGGGGTGAGGAAGGGGGACTGGCACCACTACACAGCAAGGTTTCCAGGAAGTTGTCACTAGACTCTTAAGAAGGGAAAGGCGACGAAGAGAAATCGCATATACGCTTAAATAATGAGGGGAAAAAACGCGAGTGGCTCTCACTGCTTCGCTGTGTAGGCTATACGTCCCCCTCAAACACACACATACTGGAAAACAATAAAATAAAACTCAGCATTTCCTTTCTTTTGATGTTGACAATGGCAGGGTTGAAATCGAGATTGGTGGCATTATGACAACTCAGAGAAGCTGCAGGTTTTATGAGGGGTTTCACCCCACCCACAGGAACGTGCCTTTCCTGAAATAGTTTTGGATGAATTACTGATGCACCTTTAAAACAGGGAGGAGGGAGAAAGAGGGGTTCCAGGCTGGTCTCCCAGGCAACCCTTCTTCTGAAGACTCTCCTGTGCAACCTACACCCCTCCAATACACACACGCACCCAGAGGAGGTAAAAACTCTCCAAGCCTCTGTTCAAATGCCAGTTTTTTGTGGTGTAAAAAACGAGACCATTGTGTATCATTTTAACAAAGTTTTCACCTTTAATGAGGCAAACATTTTGTACAGTCCAACTTGAAAACAAAGAGAAATCAATAAAGGTACTTTTTAAAAACATCTTCAGCATCATTATAAGGTTTTTATCAGCATCCTACTTATTTGTAAGTACTTAACCAGACTTGTTTTTTTGTTGTTTTTTTTCAGGTTTAGGTTTAGTTTAGAACTCTAGCCCATTCCTAGCCTGGTAAAAACCAGCTCCTTGTACTTACACATTGCTCGTTCAGAGGGTCTGTACTCTCAGCTGTTGAGAAATGATTGCTTCACCGAGGCATGGACTGTGTTGAGGTTTTAAATTTTATTCAATTGATAAAGTTTTCCCAAGACAAACGGTAAGAAACTTACCAGCTTTTGCCCGCGCTGGAAACAACCATTCTCCACTGCAAATGGAGAAGTTCCAAGCTTCTTTTCAAGTGGTATTTCACAGGAAGGTAATGGCCAGGCTATGATGGATGTCTGCTGGATATATCAGACCCTTGGTGACCCTGCAAAGATAAGCAGATGGACGGATGAATGGACAAATGAATGAATGGATGGATGGATGGACGGACGGATGGATGGGTTTCCGGGTGTGTCCATACCTGACATTTTCCCTTGTAGTCGAATTGTTTGTTTTTTGGTTGAATTGTACAGTATAAAAAGGAGAAAATTCTAAATAAGTTATCATGTCATCATTTTTTTTCACCACCAAAACCTGGCGTTTCAACAGAGGCATACAGACTTTTCTTATCCTCTGTGCACACATGCATCATGCTGTTGGCACACTCACTGATAATAACAAACCACACCTCCAGGAGCAAGGAAGTCTTGCATCCCACTGACAGAACACTGCCATCAACAAACTATTTAATTGCACAGATGGTTGTTTTACCAAAAGCAGATTATGATAATTTGCATTAGCCAGGGACTCACTTGGCAATTTGAAGCAATAATTAAAAAAGGTACTTTCTTCTTGCTACTCAAAGTAAATCTAATATGCAGAATGACAATAATAATCAATGTTAGGCTCTGCTAATGAGTACATGCTCAGTGGGTTATGTGAGAAAGTGCTAATTATATACTTGGTAAGTGCAATAGTTAAGCTTTCAGTTCCAAGTAACTTTAGTAACTGAGCACTTTTAAACCAGCTACAGCACACAGTTATATTTACGAGGCTGCAGGTGTTAAAATATGAGAGCAGTATCATTGTAAAAAGATTAAGAAGTATATAACGCAATTATAAATAGTTTGACACTTTTGAAAAAAAATTGAGAACAAGAATCCAATTCCATAATATGATAAACAAAATGTTTAAAAAGTATAGACTGATTATTAGAATAATACACTTTCCATATTTTTATGTGAACATTTTTGAAAACTATTCTAACATTTCACAATTTTGTGCTACTTTATGCATGTACATGTAAGAATGATTTTACATACCACTATATGAAGTTAAAATGCTTACAGATTTTGTTCATACATGTTTGAGCTGCAAATAATGGCCAGTTAATATAAGAAATATAGATGTATTCATTTTCTAAAGGATTTAATTAGGTTCCAGAAAATGAAAGACCAACAGACTTTGCAATTCTGCACTTACAAAAGGCAGTCTAGACTCCTGACCTTCCAAATTAGGCATTCCATCAAGTGATGAACCTTGTTGCATGTGTGATCTGCTGCTACCAACATTACATTATATTCACATTTGCTCTGGGTTCCATCTTTTTAATTCTCTACAGACTTGGAATTTAGGTCAGGTTAAAAGCATTCACTATGAATTGGTGTATCACAAAAATGATTACAAGGCATAGAATCACTCTTTATGAAAATGTTTGTTTCATTATTTATTTTTTTTTGTATTGTTTTGTTTAATTAAAAGATTAGAAAGAGTGATGTTGCTGTAACTGAAACTTGTCCTGATGACATGACTAGCCCTGAATGGACACATTTTCTAATTAATCAAATTGAATAGAAACTAATTCAAGACTAATTCTGCCAAGTAGTGTATTTATCTCCATTAGCCACACTTGGTACATGGATATCTTTCAACAGGCTAATTGTGCATGTGCAGCCTCAGGCATGATAAGGTGCTTTTGGATGCAGATTTTGTGCACATTCGTGAGACCAGAAATACATTAAAGGTGTGGGAACTGCTCAGAAGAGAACGCTGAAGGGAGGAATCAGGGATATAATCGAGGAGTGAGGCAGATGGCCACCTCCACCGCGAGCACGCTGACAGAGACAGGCAGGGCAGAAAAAATGCAGCAACAGATTCCACAAATGACACCCTGAGAGAACGGCGTCGCAACGCACGACACTAATTTCACTCCTCGGACTGTGCAGTAAGAGGCTGACTCCCACTTATTCTGTCAACGGAAAGGTTACTTTTGAAAAATGGGGCCCTCACCATGATTTAATTCACTGACTAACCCTGGGAAGAAGGGCTTTACCCCCTGGGAGACCGCGTGATTTAGACCGAGATTACACTTCGGTTTGGATCTTCTCACACTCTCCCACCTCACTTTTGTGTAGACAGTGTGTCATGCGTGTGCTCGCAGATATCCACATAAATTCAATTTCACCTCATGAAGAAGGACAGGGAGGCAGGTCTCAGGGAAGTGTGAGGACGAATCGTGCAGGAGGTTTATTTTCACACAGCTGACCAAACAACAAAAACACACTCAAGATTTGCAGATGCTGAAGGTGGAAACACTGAAATGCAGCCCGCCAGATAAATTATAGGCTCTTAGAAAGCAGACAAAGCTTTTGTTTGAAGCGTTCACTAAAATGTGTGCTTGATGCTGTCTTTTTTAAATCAATTACCAGGCTGCCACTGCGTGATCCATTAAAGAAGCACGAATCAAAGAACAATAAAAAAGTCAACCATCAGGACAAGAGGCAATAAGGTTTTCTTTTGGGCTGACACTTGGCACAATGGGCTCTGTCTGTCAAATTAATTAACCCGGAAACCTGTTTAATTTCAAGAGCCAAATGAAAGGGTGGCCATATGACCGGGAAAGAAATAACTCTGGAGCAGGCGGTAATTGCATGTCGGGGTGATTTGTTCGAAAGCACGCAGGGGCCACCAGCCTGTTCAAAGTCATGCATATTCTGTTCGGGCAGAGGGGTTAACGCTGGATCAATGTAGGGGCAGTGTTAGATTAGCAACATGAAGGTCACCGAGCAGACAAGACCTCGTGTCTTTCTTTCTACCATCTGCTACGGAATAATAAAATCATACAAGTTTTTTTCTTTATCAATGTGAGCAGCGTCACGGCTGGCGAGGAGTAAAAGGGGGGGAGTTGTATTGTAATTCTACAGGCATTCTGCATGAGAAGACAAATTCCTACCTCGTCTGCTGTTTATGCCGAAGACAAAGCAGGTGCTTTGCAGCGAGGACGATAGACTCTCCACACTCTCAGTTACGACTGTAATCCATCTGTCATAGCTTCTCCCTTCTAATTATGTCTCTGTAAAGCTGTCTCTCTGAGCCGAGTGCCCATTCACACTGTGAAATGTGAAAGATATACAGATAATGGACAAGTGACCACTGGAATACATAACGGCAGTGCACAGCATGGTAATGGGGGAAATATTTTTCTTCTTACCTCTGAAAGTCATGAGTTAAAAGCCACACGGCCTGCATAGATAATAGTTTATACAAATATGACACCTTACGAACATGCAGGGGCTTAAAATGGGAAATCCAAAGAAAAATGTTGGCTCCAAGACAGCCATAACTACTTCTTTCTCACAGATATCACAAGTGCCAGCTTCAGGCCGGGAGCCAGGGTGGCAGTGATAATGATCAGAGGTATGAGATGTGACAGTAAAGGAACCAAAGGTGCTGAACTCCCACCCACACAGTCTTGGAATGTTTCAGATACCCTTTCTAGGTGGCTGGCTGTTTGGACTGATGACTAACTTTATGCTTCACAGGACACACATAATAAGTAGGTGCAGCCGTGTTGGTTAGCCAGAAGGACTCTAACCACAAATTTAACTGTGAAAGCAAACACCTTTCCCCACGTGGCTGCTAATTAGGGGTGGTTTCTGCTGTTGGGATTTTTTCTTTTTCTTGCATCTTTTGTATTTTCTCGATTCGTTGTGATAGAGGAGACTTTATCCCAAGTCTTGGTGAATGACTCACTGCAGCCCCTCCTTAGGCTTGTTTCTGTGTAGGTGGGGATTATATGATGGTCCTGGGTGAAGGCAGAGGAGAAGAAGGTAATCTATAAAAAGTGTACAGGCTTGAATAAATAAATATATTTCCATCGGAAATAGCCATTCTGTAATAAAATGAATGATTGCCACCAACACACCTTTTGGCAGGTGGAGCAGCACGTTTTCAAGTCAGCTATGAATCTTTTATTTCTATTAAAGGATTCTGGTTCTGTGAAAATATCTCCTGTACTGCTACCTTGCTTCTATTAGTTGGTCATTAGGTCACTTGCATTCACCATTGTTATGTCATGAAACAAATAGTTTTACGCTCATCATTTCTCCAAAAGGAGTGGTGTTTCTTCTAGAAGTAAATTTAGTGTTCAATCAAGTTACTTACTGTCTTGTTAGTGAAATGTGAACAACATAAGCAGTAGAACCATGCAGTGAAAATTAAAAACTCAATTGTATTGATTATCAAGATGTAAACTGATTTAATTTGTCAGTAAAATTTATTTGATCAATGAACAAATCTATTTTTATAGAATCAACTTGAAAAATCTAACAGTCTACTAAAATTTTAGAAGAAAAGAAATCCTCATTAATCACCTGAAAACTAGCTACAGATAAGAACAATTAACTGAATTTCTATTGCAACTTTCCAGTCAGACCGATCATCAAAGTGCTTTTCCTCACATTCACCCTCACAAACACACACATCGATACACCAATACCCAGACTGGTTGGCATCTTGGGGTTAAGTGTCTTGCCCAGAGGCATATAGAAATGTGACAGGAAAACTGGATAAACTTCCAATCTTCCAATAACCTTCCAATTGATTTTCACCTGACACTGCTTGGCAATTAATTTTTTTCTACAACATCCCTTAGTGGGGAAATTGAGGCTTACTTGCAGCAAAGTGACAGACAAGTCAAAGCAAGTAGAGTAACACAACGGTAAAAATATAAACACAAACACAGAAAGTAAGAAAGACTGTACATTAAGGATAAATTAAAAGTGTGAGAAAATGCAGTGTAGTTACTAAAAAATAAAATACAGATTTAAGGAAATGTGCCACTGAGTCGTATAATGTAAAAAAAAAAAAAAATACTACATATGCCTGTATATTTCTGAATAAAAAGACTACGGTATGCAATTATTGAACAAAACTGCCCAAACAGCAGGTATATAAACATACAATAATCTTATTGAGTCCAATTATGGTTATAAAGTGCCACAGCTCCTTACAGGAAGGATCTGCAATATCGCTCCTATGTGCATTTAGGATGCAGCAGTCAGTCACTTAAGGAGCTCTAAAGGAATTCAGCAGTTTCATTTCCCACAACAGTTGACCTTCATCATGAGTTTATCTAACTGCTTCCTCTCAGTTGTTGATAAGATGCTGCTCTAAAAGAAAACACAAGAAATTGACTGATATCAAGAAGGTCTTCAACAGCACCCCCTGCACTCCAAGAGCATGCTATTTGCAGGTGTCAAAATCTTACTCCAGTAGATTTGCATTGCATTCTGTAATGCTTTCTTTTTTTAATGCTCTACTTTCACATTTATCAAAATGACACATTATTTGAAAGGTCATGTAGGGATTTTGTTATGCTTTTCCTGCAATCTTCCAAGTCCAACTCGTTTGAAAAGCCCTACTCCCCTCACGCAAAATGTTACTGAGAAGACATAAAGAAGACTTTGAACTTTGCCTTACATCGAAAGAGCACGTAAACACGGCTGAGAAGTGAAAGGTAAAAGAATCATGACATAAAGATGTTTATTGATGCCTAAATATCTTTGAAAAGTTGTTATGGCTGTAAGGGAAAATTTCTGATCACATCAAAAGATCTAACTAAGCCTAACTTTTCAACACTTCTTTAGAGTAAATTTTCGCAAATACACTTCTCGACTAAATAATGCCAAGGGCCATAACAGCTGGACATGAGGTGTTTGGAGAGTTGATCTGTGGAATAGGTGAAGCAGAAAAGCCTGATGCAGGAGTTGCAATCCCTCCCTCAATTAGCACAGTTAAAGACTGATGCAAGTCTTTCAGGCTTTGGGTCTTGTTTTTTCCTGCTCAGTGTTTTTGCAGTGGAGTGCTGAGCAAACATCTCTTAAAAAAATTTTATGTGTCCTTTTTAATGATCCGAGACACTAAGACATTTGTTCTGAGACTATAGGTTCTCAGGCCCTCAGGCCAACGTTCTCTCATTCAGATGTCTTTGTCTTATTGTTAGGTTCTGCTTATAGGAGGTTTCACCTTTAGTAATTCTCTATAATGGGATTATTATGTTTATTCTCACTTTGCATCCACAGCACTGCATACAGTACATAAGGCTCTAAGCTTTGAAGCTTAGTATAAAAAAGTTGTTTCCTAAAAATTGAAAAGGTTTGAGTGTCAGCTTTCCCCCCTCACATATCACAAGCCAATACAAGGAATGAAAAGTTGAATACAACTTCAGGTATGAATGAATAGGTGTAGATGTAGCGCAATAGTGATTTGAGTAGTTCATAAGAGTTGAAAGGTGCTATTTCCTCTACTAATCCTTGCAGTACATTAAGACCTCTGAGCATTTTAGCACCTGGCACAGTTTAGAGAAGAAAAAAAAACCCTGAATTAATTATTGACCATCATTAACAAAGTGTAAAGACAGCGAGATATAGGTATTTTGGGTTGAGGGCAATGTCTTTCTGTGTGAAGAAGCTTAGTAGAGACCTAATAAGGCAAGGTTGCCAGGCAACCACAACCTATAAAAAACATCTTTACATTAGCTTATTAGCAGAATAAGAGAATGGTGTTTCTGGGTAGGTGGTGGGTCATTACAGAAACACCCAATTTGATAGCGTACAAAGGTATATAAATAATAATGAGGATTATTTTTTTTAGTCAAAACATTTTTTTTTTATTATTCGTTGCAGCAAAATCAACAAAGAAACAGTTCCTCTGAATGGTATAGTGAAACCTGGGGACTTTTATATTTCTAGTAATTATGTAAGCCACCTCAGCCACGGAGTTAATAAACATGCAGCGACGACCCGGCTTCTGCCAGCTGAAGGACACATTTATTGAATTTTCCTGAAGGATAACTGCTTCGGTTGGGGCCATTTCTCTGCAAATATATGAACAAACCCCATTCCTGTGTGTTAATTACACAGTCTGAGATGTGTTAAACATTTTTTCAGCCACGATAATTTGGAATGTTTGATAAATCATCACAGCAGGAAAGGGTTAAAGCCAAACCATCTAAGCCTGACATTGATTGGTGTCTGTATTCTCTGCTGAAGCTTTACTGGAGGGGATCAAAAAAGACAAGTGGAAGGTTCTGAGAAAAAGCTTTAATTTAGCTTTCAGTGGTAAGCATTAATATTTGACATTGATCTTCTCATCAAACTTTCAACAAGGAAGCCAATAACTGTGAGAGGATGACCCATTTGTTACTAAAACGCCATGAAACAACTTCTGAGTGACAGAAAACTAATAACTACTAATAAATCCTTGTTGTGTGGTCACATTTTTTTTCCTCAAATTGAGACAATCTTGTGTTTCGTTTCTGCTTTTGAAATATGGCAGGGATCCTTCCATCCTTTTTCCTCGGAAGTCACAGTTGTTCCTTCCAAACAAATCAGAAACATAACAAAACATAAAACCTTCACTTTCATAACAAATCAAGATGCTTTCTTAGGAAAAACGTGTCCAGCTCAACTGTTTTGATCTATGATTTCCATTTCTATTCAACAATGGGATTGTGGGAAGCTGTTCCCACAGTAAACATTGTCCAGTAATAAAAGGCATTTTTTTGAGTGCGCACTGTGACTTCAAATGAAACGTAAATTTTTAGTTTGCGCTTAACCCCCCCACAAACCTTTCCTCTTCCCCTCTGTCAGTTCAGGCTTCCTTTAGTTACAAACCATGACAAGTTTTAAATATCAGCATGTCAGAATGAGCCAATTTCACTGGATTAAAACATTCTAGTTAATGAACACAATATTCTCTGCAGATATAACCTCATAAATCCTTTCTCTGTGGTTGGCAAGCCTGCTAATTTGTTGCTCATTTTGATTTATGCTTTTGTTACCTGGTCACTCCACAACGACTTTGTGTTCAATGCACTTGTTCTGCTCAAACCCCTCATGAAATTATTCTACTTTTCTTAAAAGCCAGCCGTATTATTGGACAATCAAGACCATTGTTCCATATTTCATGTGAGCTCTGAGCATTTGAAAAAGTGCTGCTGTTGTCGTCATTAAAACTGTATGAGTAGATTACACCCTTGCTTGTCAAATAAGCTGCAGTGCTGTTTGTGATGGGGGGGGGGACATATTTTTTTCATCTTGCACAGCTCATTACCATACGGAGTCGCGGTGCGGTGGAGGACAGGGCTGCTTATTTCAGACAAGTGCCCCTGCAGTTTTTCTCCAGAGTTAAGAAATTGAGCACAAAGGTACATGAGCCTGCATTTTGAAAAAGGATGTGTTTAGTGCGAGTACTTGTCGCCTCGCAATTCATCAGGAACATGAATTAATTTCCCGCACTCATTAGGCGGAAATTAACGGCACAGCAATTACTGCACATGGATATCACATAAGGTGGAACGATAAATCACTGCCTTTCTGGAAAAGCTATAAGCTTGATTAGAGACTGCCTCCTGAGCCTTATGTCACCTACTTTAGCTGGAGGCAGGACACAATTAAAAGAGGTTCAAGTTAAACTGTTCCCCCATTCTGACCGAAGCGAAGAGTGCAGTCTGATGGTAATCCCTCGGGTTTAAGTGCTCAGGAAGGTACGTGCCATCAAGGATCCCTCCTGTCACTTCACCCCAGCCTTTTCTCCCTTAACGTCCCAGTGGGCCAGAGGTCCCACAGGACCACTGTGGCTGGAGCTGTTAGTCACAAAAGCAGCTGTGTCCCCAGGCCTGTCCACTGGAAACCTTCCGTAACCATCCCAGCTGTTCTCAGAACAGTGCGTTCCACATTCATCGGCATCTCTGGTAAAGATGGCTACTAGGATTTAAAAGAGGGGCTTCTTATTGACCCATGGTGACCCCAAGATGCCACTCTTTGTTGCAGTTCTATATCAAGAGGCTCTGGATATTTCTTTCACCGGATTTTCTCATTCTGCATGATGCCATGAACAATTTTGTTTTGTTTTGTAACAAAGTCATACATTATTAATTAAAGTACCTAGTATTTGGGATAACTTGAAAAAGAAAGATTTATTTTAAGGAAACTGTTAAGAGAGCCTCTTTTGTGGGGTTAGGGATTATGTTGACTCATGTCACAGCTAGGTTTTTCTCTTTAGTGAGAGAGTATAATGCAGTAAATGATGAATTTATTTCAAATATATGGATTAATATGTATATAAATATATGTGAGTATGTGTGTGTTCACACACAGCTACCCACTGATGTACATTAGTCATGGCTTGTTTTAGATACAGCCTGAAGATGAGAAGAGTCACCGTTAAGTCAGGCTGCTCACACCGCAGTGTCATCTACGGCTGAGGAATCACATTTCCTGAAAGAAAGTAACAGCGAGCACACTGTGTTTACAGAGTTTGCGGGGAGGGGTGATTGTGTTTTGTAGCATTTAATGGGCGCCCAACAGTGTCAAGTGAAAGTGAGTGCTGTCAGCACAGGGCACACCACAATACAGACAAAGCAGAATGGGACTTCTTATGGCTGCTCTGGGATAGAATAGAGCCCAGTTCATTTGCCGCATATCACGTTTTGTTTCATGCTTTGCAACATTTCCTCATATTTCTTTCCAGGAGCCAGCAATGGGTTGTTTTATATCATTCCTATTTCCCCACCTCTCTGCTCACTTTAAGCTTCTCCGTGTCACGATGGTGTTTTTTTTTGTTTTTTTTCCTCTTCTTTTGGAATTTCTCCCCTCCTGCTTTCAAGCTGAAAATCAAATCTATAAATCAAAGGCAATGGGAGAAAGACGTGGAGACTGAAGGGCATTTAAATCCTTTCAGGGTTCCCAAAGCTTCAGAGGGCGAAATAAACAGGAAATTAAAGTGGAGCAGGGAATGGCAGCAATCCTTCTTTTGGGGGGGACTGAAAGCAGGTGCATTCCTCAATGCTTCCTGCTTTAGATTCTGATCTAATGGGAGTGAATCATCCTCTCGCTTATTAATTTGTCTGAGAAAGAAATACCCTGTGCTAGAAAAGCTGAAAAATTTATCGCTTTGTTGTTGTGTTATGAGTCATGGCTGTTGTGCAAAAAACTATTCATTTTCCAATTTCAAGGGTTTTAAATTATTTCTCCTTATAGTTATTTCAAACAGTCTACAGCCACCGCTGCTCACCTTGCTGTGAATTCAACAAAGATACTGGCAGGTTTTCAGAACGCTCTTCAGTGGCATAGAGCTACATAATAATAGGAACATTAACAAAGAAAAAAAAACTCCACCAACTCGCTAGGCTATTCATACTGAAACGTTAAAATTAAAATTGTGATATTCAGTTTTTCATGCAATGTTCTTCAGAGCTAAGCAACGCGTCATAGAATTCAGCATGCATATGATCAGGAACCATAGTGACAAAGGTTTGATAGGATAAAGTTTTATAATATATGCATGCAACAATTTAATAATTTACATAATTGCATGACTAATAAATTGGAAGATCTCAATCAAATATAAAACTGTAAAGTGAAAAATACCCCCCACTTTTTCGTTGCAAAGAAAAAAAGCAAAAAAAATTTAAAATCAAGGCAGGTAGATTTCATCAAAAGAGATGTGCTGCCCTCTTTTGAGGGACATTGCTGTACAAGGTTATACCTGGAGGCTGAGATGAGCAAAATGTAACAGTGCTTGCTGCAGCAGGAATAAAAAAAAAATTTAAAAAAATCTTACATTACATGTGAATTGTAGGTTTATTTTTATATTCTGAAGAGCGTCTGTTAGGTGGTGTTGCTCATCCTGCTGAGCAGCTTGTTCAACACAGATTTTTTTTTGTTGTTGTTTTTGTATTGTCAGCACCAGAGCATCCCCCAGCAAGTAATCTGACTTTTTCTATTAGTTTGTCCAGCTTCTTTGAGTCACAGGTCAGATACTGCTGCCTGGTTGCAAAGCCTTTGTAAGTGGTCACAACCTGTAAATATTCAATCTACAGACTTTTTCCGAGCAATCTGCTGGTAAATTAAAACGCTTTTGTATCTTCATGCGACGCAATCCTGTCAAATTGTCTGGTGTTTCTGTTGTAGAAGTTTATTTGTATGTTCAATTTATTATGACAGTTATTGTAGAATTCAACTAGAAAAAAAAAAAACATTGACAAGGAGGAAATGCGCAAAAAGAGAATCTTACAATCACATGGTTGCATAACAGCAAACAATCATAGATGAAGACTTTGTTATCTACCTTGTGATTCAATTTCAACATTTAATTCCTTGAGTACCTACCAAACATCAAGAAGAATGAATCTGATTGGCTTACAATAAAGTTGAGCTATGTTGTTAGTATTTCCAGAGATGTGAGAGGATCTGATTGTACAAGGCATATCAACAGGAGAAGGGTGTAAATGGCCTTCCTACCTCAAAGATGCTAATCCACAGAAATACATTATGAAGATATCATCCCTGTTCTAATCAGGGATGTCAAGAACAGTTTGGTTCCTGAAATGTGAAAAATGTATCAAAGAGAAACATAAATATATTTCAGCATGCAATGTTAAAAACTCAGTTTTTTCTTCAAAAATAAATAGAATTGTACGAAAAAGATTTTAAATGTAAAACTACTAGGCCTTTGAATAATTTTGATCTTAACCACTGTACACTGTTTCATTAGCTCTGCAGACTTTCAATGGGAGTTAACTGCTACTCTGGAACCCCTGTAGATGATTCTTCATTAAATGAAGAACATTATGAAATGAAGAACAACCATGAGCATCCTCTACATCAGTGTTACACAACAGGGTCTTCAAGTCAAGTTTCTTTGTAAAGAACATTCAACAACAAGTCAATTAAAAGTGCTATACATGAAAAAAACATAACACAATTAACAAACAAAACTAAAAAGAAACATATTACAGTGGCAGAATAATAAGTGCTGAAAAGTCGCAATCCAGACAATCTATTTTTCAGTTACTATTAATAAAAGGCAACTCTAAATTGGGTTGTTAGCCTTTATGTATTAAGTATTAAAGAAATCATCATTTCAGCAGTTTTGTAGTTTTCTGGAAGTCTGTTCCAGCTCAGAGGATTATAGCCAGAGGCTTCTTCAGAGCCGCTTTAATACAATCGGCCACAGGAACTCCTTCCTGCTATCAGCCATTACCATTTAAAACAACTGTTTGAAGAAGCTTGGATAACATGAGTTGCAACAATGTCTTCTTTTTTTTCTTTAGAATTATTAAAGTACTTTTTTAAGGATTTAAATTGAATTTAAAGTAAACTAAAAATCTGAGGTGTGAAAGCACCCTAAATCAGGGATGGTAATGAACTTTCTAAGTCTCAAGAGATGAGATTAACATCTAAAAATACCCAATATTCTAGAAAGAGCTGTTAGTGTTCTTGGGCCTCTAGCCACATAGTGACCTTTTGCTGCATATTTTAACTTTCTCCTCAACAATTCTTTATGGGGGTGAAAAAATAAGCTCAGCTGTCAATTTTATCAAAGGTAAAACCTTTTCATCAAAACTGTCAAAATGTCATTTAGATTATTGCAATGCTTTGCACTGTCAGTCATTCCTTCAAATGGTGCAAAATGCAGCAGCTCACCTGGTAGGAGACTATTACTCCAACACTGGCCTTTCTATACTGGCTATCTGTTGTTCAGGATTCAACTGAAGTTCAAAAATATTAAAGGAAGTTCAAAATACTCAACTGATTTATTGAAACATTACGGCCTAATTAGACATCTCAACATCTCAGCTGCTACTGGAAGTCTCTCCCTCTAAATAAAGATCTAGAGATGATTATCACTATCCCTTTTAATCAGAAGTGACCCCAGACATTTAACATTTTTAACTAAAACATATGTTAATCAGATTTTAACTTATGAGTATGTATATATCTGTTTGATTATTTATTTAAATTTCATTTTTTAATTTCAGCTATGCAACTTTCACTCATATTTGAGCTTTGCTTTATTTCATGTGTTTCTCTATCATACGGTACATTAACTTGCAATGGCAAGAAGTTGTTTGCAGATGAGCTATATGATGTCAATAAATTTAAACACTGAAATTTTTTTTTTTCAATTAAATACATTTTTAGTAATTGTTTTGTTGATAAATCTAAGAACTTTAACCAACTCCTCATCTTGCACTTAGAAAGGCATTAAACATTTGATTAATTGCCTCAATCTTTTGAGCTCATTACTTCTTCAAAACATCCAGTTTCTTCCATTCCAGAGGCACAAAAACAAACCCCTTAAACTGATAAAATTTCCAGTAGGTTTTATTGATTATGGTGGAGGACCCAAATGCAAGCCTAATGTAGCAAGAAATACAGATGCTTGCATTCTCTTAAAATATTTTACACAAAGTAGTAGCCTTTCTTTCAGCAAAGGTGTCCTCCCTGGTTTACATCCACTGAGCCTTGTCGGGTTCAGAGTGCATTAAGTGGAACAGGTGGAAAACTACCACTCACATTGCTTCAGGTCAGCCTGATGGGCTTCATGTCTCTTTCATTGTGTGTGTGTGTGTGTGTGTGTTTTTCCCACACAGGCCACACAAACTGCACTGACTTCTGTTATTGAATGGCATGTTCTGGAATAATCTCCGTTTAAATATTGCTTTGAAACTTTTTCATGATGTTGCAAACTGCTGAAACAAGATAATTATTGATTGTTTTGCAGCCTCTGAATTGCCATATGTTTTCTTAATATAATTTCAGATGCTCTGGGACACCTTTCTTTTTCTTTGGCATTGCGTGTGAAAAATGCAAAGTCTTCTTTTGCAACAGTAAAAAGGAATATTTGTTTATTTATTTATTTATTTAAATTTAGGTTGAGGTAAGAGCAAGGAAGTCTCATTTGCTTTTTCTGTTTGAGAATCTTAAAAATGTATAAGAAATAAAAAGAGTAAATAAAACCTTTGGCTCATTCTATGAGTGCATTATGCTTTTGTGCTTTTATGATGTAAATCACTTTGAAGTGACTTGTTGCTGAAATGTGCTATACAAGTAAACTTGAGTGATTGATTCTTATTCAGTGGCGTTCAAAGTTTCATCAGAATATTTAAAATGTTCATCACACTGATAGCTCTTTTTATCTATGAATCATCTATCCAGCAGACTAACACTGATGTTCTGTCAAAGACAAACTCCCACTGTTGCTAAAATAGTAAAGCTGCCTTGAATTTTTATCTAAGCAGCCAAATTAGAAAGAACTAATCACAGAGACATTAAAGGGAACACTGAGGCATTGTGTTGACTCATTCACAGGAAATACATAACTCTCAATTCTATACGGTGCAGACGACGGGCTATCACAGGCAAACATTATGAGTCATGTAATTCCTGACAGCCTCTTTGCTGAATTTTAATTAAAGCTAAGCCTAATGCCTGCGCATACATAACAGCCTGTGATCACCCAAAGCAATACTATTGATTAACATCATATAGATCTTTGCACACAACATCAAACAGGCTGCTAATATTATTCATCAATTTAAAGCAATGTTTCCTTATCAAAAAAAGGCTGAGCATTTTGTACAAACACAAATAAATGATCAGCTCATTAAGCATACATCGGTGATTCTTATTCATTATCTTGAGCTGAGTTGTGAATGTGAAATCCAAAACTGGAACCTAATCCGAATGATTGTTGCGTGAAAAACGACACTTCTGGCTTCTTTTCTTCACTGAACACTCCTGTTCGATAAATTGCGTACCGTGAGTCTAAAGTTATAAATCTTGGCACTCCGAGGCAGAAGCAGGAGCGAGAGGCATGCTTTGCTTTTAAGTGGAAGCTTACAATTGAACCTCAGGCACTAGAGTCCATAAATTGCAGCATCAATTATTAACCCAAATCTGTTTTAATGTGCCAAAAGAAACCCCTGTGGACATGCTAATGCAACTAACAGGAAACAAGAAGAACAGATAAAATGACCAGTGTTGGCCCTATTTACCTTGGAGCTGACTGAAAGTGCAAGGAAGTGTCCAGCAGAAAAGCGAAAAAGAAAACATCCTGTCAGACATCAGTGGCCATGCGGAGTCATATTAGCAGCTGAATAATACAGAGTCCCATTCATTGGAAAATGGAAATGTGCTGCAATAATTGAGTCGCATCGATGTAATTGATCATCTTAAGAGACACGTCCGTGACGGAGGAAAGAAGTAGCACGTCAACATTTTGACAGTCGGGATACTTTGATGATACATGCATGAGTGTTGAAACTGAAAGTGCACTGAAAGCAAACAATTCACCAACCAAGAGAGGACCTGAGCCATCAGCAGAGAAATGTCCTGGTAGTATTGTTTCAATCCTTGGCTGAAAATGAAAAGCAATTTCACCATCTTCCATAATCGGTCCTCCTAATGTTTTGCAGTGTTACATACACTTTGTCTAAAAAACCTGTATACAAAGCCTAACAAATACTGCAAATCTATCAGAATATGGCTGTCCATATTAACTGATAAGCCAAGCAAGGAGAGAATCAATTAGATAAGCAGCCAAGAAAGCCATAGAAACTCTAGAGGAGCTTCTTCCACAGCAGATTCTTCTACAGCTCAGGTGGAAGAATCTGCTGACAGCATAGCTACAAATTTGGTTTAGAGTGGTGAGAAGGAAGACGCAATGGAAGTTGTTTTTAGAAATTCTTCAAGTCAAGTAAGCATCCATCCATTCACCTATTATCTCACTCGCTTATCCTTGCAGGGACATGAGGGGGGTTTGTGCCTATCTCCAGCAGTCATCACACGAGAGACAGGGTACACCCTAGAAAGGTAGCAAGTTCACTGCAGGGCAACACAGAGACAGACAGGATAAGCAACTGTGCACATGCACACTCCCAAGGACAAGTTTAGAGAAGCCAATTAACCCAACAGCCATGTTTCTGAACTGCGGAAGGAAGGCGGTGTACCCAGAAAGAACCCATGCATGCACAGGGAGAACATTCAACCTCCATGCAGAAAGACCACAAGCCAGGATCTGAACTGGGTGCTACCAACTGTGCCACTGTGCAATCCTGCAGTAGGCAACAAAGTAAAAAAAAAAAAAAAAATGCGTGTACATCGCCATGAACACACCATCTGCACAGTTTATTCTGCAAAGTATTTATTGAGGCAAGCTGATAAGGAATGCACAACTATAATTTAACTTCACAATTATGGTTTACTTTGTGTTAGTTTATCGCAAAAATCTAAAGAAATGGATGTTTCTGAGTCTCATTCTTCAGCAGGTTGTGTCAAATTTTGTACATTTCGTTGCTTGGAGTATAAATAAATAAAATGAAAGAGAATGAAGATCACGTTTTAAAACCAAAAAACAACAAAACACTGCAGGAGACATTTCTCTTTTCTCACATCTGAAAATTTGTTCAATTTGAGTCAAGACACAAATGACATTTTCTCTCCTTCGACTGTTTAGTATTTAATAATTCACCATGTTTCTGGAAGGGGGAAAAAAAAAGGCATCCTGATATGAGAGCAAGCCCCAATTTTGAAAATGAGTGCTTGCCAGTATAAAGCAGCAACCCAATTCCCTCTGCTGGGCATACATGATGCAAAACCTGTAAATGTTTTTGATTCTCATGCATTAAAATATTGCTCGGGGCACACTGCAACACTGCTGCACATCTAGCCAGTCGGCGGGTGGAGGTTGTTTTCACTTATTTACGCGATTGGCTTTAATTTCCACCCAGCGATCACTGCGGAGGCTCTTCAGGACAACCTCACATCTCTGCCTTCATCTGACAGAGGAGGAGCTCGGAGTGTGCGAGGCAAACGCCAAGGCTGTCTTATTAGTGCTTAACTCTCCCACTTAGGTTTCCGGATTGACAGAAAAAGTAAGAAAAAGTGCTCACGCAGGCTGTGCCATAAACAGTGGCAGTGATAAATATCTGCTGTCACTTCCAACATGACTCACTTGTCTGAGTTTTAGCTTTACTGCACACAAAGGAGGCTGGGCCAGAGCAGCCCTATATGCCACAGTAAAATCTTTATCAGATAACACATAATAGATGCACTCCATGAAAAAGCTTATATTACCAGAGAGTGCATTGAAGTGGAACATAACTCTGCTCCAAATAGAGAATAATGATAGCAGTTTTCGAAAGGCACAAACCGACACTGATCCAGGTAAAGAGGAATACAAGTCCTCATTAATCTCACAAAGGAGGGCCCATTCATGGACTTTAGTGAGAAGTTCACTTCCATTTCTGTTGGACCAGACATCAGAAAGGAAGACACATTCACCACATTTCGTTCTCATTTGTAGCCTGTTTTTAGGTGGTTAGTTTCAGCAAGTGAATGGGTTGAATACAAAAGTCTCTGGAAAATGATACTGTGTGTGACAATATGCCATTCAGCTTAAAGAAAGTGATTCAATAACTACACTGCTAATGGAAATGTAGAAAAATAAAAGTTCAGAGGTTTGCTAAGGGGAAGCTTATGTTAATGCAGAGAAATATTCCCTGAAAGTGTTGATCTACAATATGTGGTCAACTTTTGAAACATTTCTCATGTAGTTATGATGCGATGCTCTGCTGTGAAACTTTGGTCTGCTCATTTCAGTAAATGCTACTTTCCAAGGCAATGTTGTTGCAGCTGAAGACCCTTCAATGACAATGACACCCAACAACAGGAGTCCACAATCAAAAAGAAAACCAGAAAATGCTTTTGAAGAACATTTCAATATATCACCAGTATTCAAACTCCACTGGCTGATCACATAGTTTATCCTTGTTATTTAGGGGAGTCAAAGTTATGTTACAAAGCACATCATATAACATGCATCCTCACTCAGTCAGCCTCATTAGCAGGTTCTCTGGCATTACAAATTGTTTGCAATCCTCCACAGATTATTGAAGGCTAAACTCATTCAGAAGAGCATACTGTTATATAGATTATTTACATTGGTTTGTTTCAATCAGTTTACAACATACTAAGCAAGTAATGTTATATGCCTTTGTTTTAATATAATTTTGATTAATGATAAAATAATAAAACTACAAAAATAAATTCTTCAATTTACATGAGAATTGGTAGCTCCATTAAAATTTGAGTAAAATATTGTCAAAGTGTTTTACAAATATCTAATGACCCAAACTGACGTGAAAGCAGAACGTACTGGGCTCAAGTCAGTCCTGAGCACGTTTTATTAAATTGCCCTTCTAGAGTCTAAACACATGCAAATCAGGTGATTTAATGACTGCAGCTCAGGTGTTACAGCCACTTATTACTTGAATCATCGAAGGCACAGTGACAAATCTGTCCAGGTTGTTTTCTGTCTGAGATGCTGAGAAATTTTCCTCAGGGTTCTGAATAATACTGGGAAATTAGAGAAAATGAATGAATTTTATGCACTTATTTTCACTCTGATGCAGCAGAGTTATGCAGACTCAAAACTGGAATCAACCTGTCGTGCTGAAAGCTTCTTCCAAGTTAAAATGAGTCTAAACTGAGTAGTGACAATTTACAGAATGCATTATTTGGGTACAATATATATATAGTAATAATAATAATAATAATAATAATAACCAGTATTTGTACTTTCTATGGTTTTAAATTACTATGCCGGGCAAAAATATTTATACCAACTCAATTTGGTATGAATCTATGTTGTGTTGAGTGGTGGTGTTCAAATTTATTTTGGTTTATTTTGGTATACCTGGCTAAATGGAGCAAATTACAAATGCACACCACACTTTTTGGAGTTTTATTTGTAATATGTATCTGTTGGTTTGCGATGAAAAATCAGACAGAATCCAGAAATTGTAGCGCTCTGAATGTTTTTTCTTTATGCAGTTTTTCAAATATTTCATTCCAGTTCACAGCATGCATTCAAACAACAGCAGGGGGAGTCCCCCTCTGATCTAAACCACCTGGCTTTTAAAGCACTGGCTCCTACCAGGACTAATTAAGGGGTGGAGACATTTACATTTCCAGGTAGAAAAAAAACATTTGTACTAAACTATAGTCCTAGAAAAATATTTACATTACAACTAACCATTTTAAAACTAAAACAAAAACAATATGGGCCCAAACAGAATCCAAAATACATCTCCCCTCCCTTTCAAACAATGGATTTTCCCAGTGAGCCTGATTGAAAACACCAGGTCCTTGTCAGCATTGCTCATGGGTGTGCTTCCATGGCAACACATGACCAGGTGACCTCAAAGAGAAGAGAGAATGATTAAAACAAATTAAATAAAGCAAGTTACTTCCTCCAAACAAAAGTAATACATTTACCAGAAAAATTGGGATGTAGGAAGTACAAAAAACAACATCTATTAGGGAGGCGGTAAATCCCTCACAGTATCATTCTGGTTCCATTTGCAATTACACACTACTTTATGTTAGTCTATCACATTAAATTCCAATAAGTTTGTGGCTGTAATGTTTAAAAGATGAAGTGGTCTATGGGGCATGACTCTGGATGGCAAGATACCATATTAAGCTAGGAGGAATGACAGAAGCAGATAATTGAAGGTCAAAAGCAACTGTATAATCAGTAAATTAGTCTCAATTAAGGTTGCTGACCACTTGCCTCCCAGAAAGAAATCATCCAAAATGTATTACTATTTATGCCCTGCCTGCCACATGATGAATTATGAAGTGAAACTCGTGATAATATCAACTGGTAATATTTTTTTTTTCCCCCAAAAGCCATCAAAGTCATCCTGCTGGTATTCTGTTTGATAAAAATACATGTGGAAATTTACACACAGCTGCTGGGAGTGCAGTCATGTGTGTCTCTTTCTTGGAATATCGCCCATGTAGAGAATTAGCCAAATTAGGTTATAGAAATATAATCAATGTGACTTAATTAAATCTTGTTTTCTTAAAGCATAAACATAATTAATCTATATTTTCTTCCTGAGGAAAGGAGGCATTTTTTTTTGTTCCAGTTAAAGTTTACCTCTGAGTAATTTAGATTGACTACCTCCCCTCTAAATGCCAGACACAGTGGGATTGAAGCAGGATTGGCAGCCCTTTACAACTCCTCCAGTTTCGTTTCGCAGAACACCGACAACATGCAGGGCACATATGCTACAAAACAGCCTTTGCAACAACAACACTCCAAAGACACTTCTAACCTGGATTGAAACATTTCAGCTTTTTGAATGCACTGAGCAACAGAGGAAAAGCCATTACTGAGATGGTACAGGTCTTAAAAAGCTCATGTGTGCATGCTCTCCCATGTGCAATGAGCTAGTTTGTTTGTTGAAAACCTTCCAAGTGGCAAAAAAAGCAGCTGCTATCTCAGCAGTCTCAGGGGGCTAGTTAAATTTAGAAAGATAATCTCCTGCAATATGCTGAGGGATTAGGACACTAAAAAGCACCGGCATGGGAAGACGATAACGCCGTATAGTTGTGGACAACAAGAGGCCTCCAGTGCATTGTGGGGAACAGAGAAGTATGTTTAATATCAGGCTAATCAGTATGCAGATCAGGAAAAACAAACAGCGGTTGTGCAATGACACGTCTTTGTAATTTGCCACCGCGCCCTCTGTCTAAGAGCTACAAATGACGATGATGACAACGACAGTTCATCTTTGGGCTATTAGCATTGTCTCCCAAGGCTTCATTGCGGTACTTTAAGAGAACATTACCTGCAGGAATGCTACACTAAAGGAGGGGATGTGCTATCTGTGGCTTAATCAATGCCATTTGCATATGCAGGATAAAACTAATCCTCATCAAGGGGAAGGTTTCACACCTGAGGCCATTTCTTGTCCTTCCCAAACCATCCCAGTTCTCATAAACGATCTCTTGGCACCATTCACCTTGCCAGGAAGAGAACAAAACACACTGTGTGCAGAGGGAGGGGGACACTACAGGGATGTTTGGACTATGAATGAAAGTATGATGTGATGCAGAGAAGAACAACTTCTGTCAGGCCTGGCTGAGTGTTTTGGGGGGTGATGAGCAGACCGGGGATAATGCTGTTCTGTCTGGAAGTCAACCCAACAGCAAGCTCCAGGTGAATAACAAAATGTGAATCTGCAGGGATCAGGTTCAAAGTGAAAGAGACCACAATGAGCTTGGCCACCAGCTTGCTGACTGGAATTGGACCAAGGTTGTCGAAAACTTAGCCAGAGGTAACAGCTCTCCTGCTGATTTTTGGTTGTGCTACAATGCTACACATATTTTAAAGGGTCAAAAAATGCAGGTACCACAACTGAAGGCAACCTGAGAAAGGAGGTGGTATTTCTCGGTCAGGGGGATTTGTGTCACATTAAAGGAATGCTGAGCAGAAAAAGACTGGGTTTCTAAACATCCCTTAAGGCCCTCCATTGTGGAGGTAACCCTTTCCATCTTGAGCACTTCATTCTTTATACGATAAGCAAATTTACACTGGCAGACAAACGTGACATTTTCCTTGAGCAGGAAAAGCTTAACAGCCAGCTTGATAGGTGGGCAAGGTTGATAAGACGACAGCTGGGGACTGAAGAGAGTGGAACAGCACCGTAAAAAGAAGATGACAGAAATCAGTAGGAGAGGGATTTTTTTTCTTCCTTTATATTTCCAGACACCTATTTTGTAAAGGGTGAGGTGAGAGCAGAAGTGACCTGACTTCACTACCCAGGTGTTCCTCTTTATGCCTGCCTCTTTATGGTAATGCCTACCTAAGGGTTGCTTTTGGTCTGCTTTTATAACCGAGGCTCATGTAATTCTCAGCAAACTCAGTGTTGCTTATCACTTGTGTAAGGCAGAGCACCAATTTCTATGATAAATATGTACAATGCCTGGCAAAAATATTAATAGCACTCAGATACTTCACTTTTTATTACATTACTACCACAAAAACTGAATTTTAAATCTGTATTTTATGTCATAGACCAGCATCAATTCTGCTATTTTTCTTTATCACACAAAGTTTTTAATTAAAAAATATCATAATGGGGGCATTGATTTGTATTTACCACAGTTTAATCTGTGACCCCTCAATAAATTAAAAGAGAATCAGTTGGCAGGCACACGGTACTTCTAAAAGAGTAGCAAAGACCCTCAGCTATGTAATTTGTATTCAGGCCAACTATTACCCATGTACTCAACACATCTGTTATTTATGCAATATAACCAGATGTTATTTCACATTATTTCCTGCATCACACACATTTTTCAATATGCCACTTCCTAATACATAACAGAAAATAGTATGACAACAGGTTGTTTTGCATTTAAGCTGTAGGTTGCAACAAGACAACATTTTTAAAAATTCAGCGGGTGTGGACACTGAAATAAGCTTTTTGTCTTTTTGCCGCCCCTAAAAGTTGATAATCACAGCAAGAAATTATCTCCTATTTTATTGTCATATGTTCCCTAGTAGATTAAAAGGAAAGTGGGCTTTTATTTTCTCTTATTTTTCTCTTCACTGCTCTGCCTGTGGAGTTGCACAAAACCTAGAACTCTGTCTCCTGCTGCGTGCTGCTGTGAGGCATGCTGGTGTGATGTAATGCAACGTGAAGTTCTCCAGGGCTCAGCAACGCCATACGTGAGATGCTTTAACATCACCAGCCATCATGAATAATAGGTAGAAGAAACCTGTGTAGTTCAGCTTAGAAATGACAGCATTGGCCAAAGTCTCTCTAAATCAGATTGATGATCCATTTTCCCTGCCCAGACTGGAGTAATGTAAGGGCCCGGGATCCACCGAGGCTGCAAAGAGACAGATGGGACCTTGTCTGCCGTGACCTTGCTGAGCTAATATTTCTCCCAGGCCTTGTCTGTTGCTTCGTCATTAAAGGTGCCAGGACTATTTACATTGGGAGAATACTTCAAAGATACTGTTTACTTGGACAAAACACAAGCGGGGTGAAGAAAAGCCTCAGCAGCTGGGCAACAAACAGAACTGCTATCCAAATGGCCAGTGTCGTGTGAGTGCTTAATATGTTTCGGAGATTCATTTGGAAACAATATATTTCAATCCACATGCAGCAAGGGCAATCTGTGTGTTCATAACCCGGCCCTGGGATGTTTATTTACAGTCTAACTCTTGACTTAACAACAAAAATGTAAGTTTTGATGATAGTGCTAGCACATGAGTCACTCAAATAGATGGTAAAAACACCAACTACGGAATATCATATGGTAATAATAATTTAAAAGTAATAAAGTAACAATATTTAGCTCATCTCTTGTCTTTAAAACAGCTTAAGGTTGTGCTCCAACTTTACTTCTTCCTTTATTTCTATTTGTGCAGATGCTATAGTGACAGGTTGATGAGGATCTTGTGAGACTTCAGTTCCTCTGTGGGTTTAATCTCTTCTGTCTTTTCTGTGTTTTGTTGTCGGGTACACAATCTGTTGCAGAACGTCTTGCTCTTCTTGTCACTCGAGACACCTTCTTCTCAACTGCAGATGGTTTACAGTCAGAGCTCAGTGAATTTGGGTCAGATCAGATGGCTTCCTTGCGGTACAGTTTAAACTGGCGCTATGTCCAAATGCCTAAAAGTTTTCCAAAGTTAATATGATTCAAGAAAGATTTCAGAGTGTGAAACTTTTGTTTTAGACTTACATAATTGTTTTTATATAAAATATTAATTTATTCTTAAGTTACTTCAGCAAAAGATGTTTTATGCAAGAAGAAGAAACCTACAAATAATTCACTTTTGGCAAAAATTATGCAGACCTAATTTAAACCCTAAATTCAGTTGTCTCTATTTGTTGTGATTAAACTGTTCAGGTTGTTCATACAATGTAAATATGTAGTTGGAACTAGAAGAAGCCAGATATTTACATACAGTGTATAAAATCAGGGCAGCACAGTGGGCAATTGGTAGTCATGTTGCCCTGCAGCAAGAAGGACCTGGGTTTGAGTTCAGGGGTCATTCTGCATGAAATGTGCATGTTCTCTCTGTGTATGCGCGAGTTCTCTGTGGGTACTCCAGCTTTCTCTCAGAGTACAAAGATATAACTGTCAGGTTAATTGGTCTATCTAAATTCTTCTCATATAAAGTATGTGCATGCATAGATGTTTATCCTGTATATCTCTGTGTTGCCCTGAGATGGACTGACAACATGTCCAGGGTGTATCCTGTCTCTCATGCAGTAATCACTGCACATAGGCACCAGCCCCCTTGCTGCCCTACAGCAAATGATAACTACATCTATGAGATATATTTTAATGTAAATAATTATTATTTTTCTAATTTAATCTGAGAGCTACATTTTAAACATTTTCCTGGTGGAGGACATAGAAATGCAGTGGGGAGGGTATGTCATTAATTGACCTGCCCTGTATATGCAAAATTCAGGCAAGTTTTAACTTTTGAATCAAAACTGAAAAACATATACTTTTTTAGGACACTTTTTTTGTCAAGAGAAAAAAAGGGCAGGTGTAGCACCACCTAATGTCTCTCTGTGTGAGTGTGTTTAAGTATTTGTCTTAAAATGTAGTGCTTGTAAATATCTGCTTTCAAGTGTACAATATATAACAAGATTTTGTCTTCAGATGGAGACTGAGTGAGATTACCCGCATATTTAACAACAATGCCATAACTTGGTATGCAAAAGATCTTATATTCTTTAAGAGTGTAACTCCTTAGAAATTAACTTCAAGGCAACTACAAGAGAAATATGGAAGTTTAAATATTGCAAATACTTAAAAAGTATTTGCAATATTTGCAACAGCAGAATAACTGCTGTTTGCTAGTGAACAAAACTGCATAATTTCTGTTGGGAAAGCATCATTCATGGTGCACACAACATTAAGGTATTCTCCAGTGTTAAACCAACACATTTAGCACACCTCACAAATACATTCTATTTAATGATGTAATATACAAATTTGAGTCAGTAATACTCTGTAGAACAGGGGCCTTCAACTCCAGACCTCGAGGGTCAGTGTTCTGGAACATTTAGATGTGTGCCTAGTCCAACACACCTGAATCAAATGGCTGCATTACCTCCTCAGTATGCAGTCAAGTTCTCCAGAGTCCTGCTAATGACCAAAATAATTGATTCCGGTGTGTTGAAGCAGAGACACATCTAAAAGTTGCAGGACACCGGCCCCCGAGGCCTGGAGTTGAAAATCCCTGTTATAGATTACACGTAGAGAAAATACTGTCAGTTGTTTTCCTTATTTTTACACTGTAATTTAAAGTTCAGAGGCCTTTTTATTTTAAGGCTTTTTTCAAAGTTAAAGGAAGCTATGCTTTAGTTTACCATTTTCTCAAAGCAGACATTTGTCTGCTAATATTCATACAAATATTTTGGCTTCCCGACAATAACACGCAGAACCTGAGCTACAGTGTTGATCGTCAAAACGAGTGACAAGTACAACAGACAAATCACTCCATTCTTATGACTGTAAACAACTGACATTATCTTCTAGACAGCCAGTGGTTACGGGAGGCAACACAAGTCTTAAATGCAACTTGTCTGCAATACTCTGTGTGGAGGCATCTGTGACGCTGTGTTTGATGGACAATGAAAAAAGTGCTTTTTAAAGCACATTCATTGAATATGGCTTTATTTTTGAAAGTCACAGATTTTATGAATTATGTATGTCTGTGCCAAATAACTTATTGCCAGCAGAATTTTGATTTTGCTCTCTAAGCCTCAACCACACTGTTACTTATCTTGTCATGAATGTCGGTGCATATAAAAATGTGTCTTTTTACCCTTTTCCGGTAGTACCTACTTAGTGTGGCTCAACTTGGTTGACCTACAATGATATTGTGGTAGAAGCCCCTTATTAAGAATCTACTTCACTTACATATGAAGTGTGTGTAACCTTAAGTTTGTATCCACATGTGCAACAATTTGTTTACCTTCACTTTCTTATATTTTTCAAAAGTTTTAAGGCTCTTCATTAATGCAGCAACAGTGTTGTTTTGATAACTAGAGGGAAAACAAGCGTACACAATGGACTTATGATATCACACTGCAACGGATCTCTTGCCACCAAAGTCGGCTATGATTGTGTTTTTAAAAAAATACAGAATGAACACGAAGGTGTTTGGGCCAAATCCCCAACTAGCACTGCAACAGTTTTTAAATTATGCTGTGGAATTGAGGAACTTACAGAATATAATCTTCTGACACAAATCTGTTTTCACTTATCTATTTTGTATTGATACAGTACATAATAAAATGTAGGAGAAGTCCGTTTTTTTCTGCTTTTCGTAAGACTTTAAGCCTCAGAATAAATCTTTCAATTAAGAAAGAATTGCCAAATTTTACTCAGATAGGAAATGTGGGCTAGGAAGCAGTCCTGCAGGTCACTGTTACCATCAGCCAGGAGCACAGAGATAAGAAAATAATCAAAAGGAATAGGCAGAGGGTAACTTCAGCTACACTGCACTGGCAGATGAGTACCCAATTTAATTCTTTTGGTACCTATTCTCTCGTACTTTATCTAAACCAACCAACACTCTGTCTATTGGTGTGTTTTGCTTTTTGGAGACCTTTTAATCTTTTATAACCTTTCTGCTGCTGCAGTGCCAAACATGCAATAAAGTAAAAGAAGAGCATAAAAGCCCAAACTCTTTATATCTGCAGTTTCTTATCTCTCATTAGCCATGGTCTGTGATGAGAGCCAGGGCTTTGCAAGGGGGATTATCTATTGAAATATGGCTTCATTTTGGAAAGACTTTATCAGCAAAGCTATTTAAATTTTGATAATGAAGAACACTGTAAATCCCCCAAGTGCATTTATACCACAGCGCACACACAGAACAACAGAGAGCAGTGGGTCGCAATCATTGTGTAATCATTCAGACAACAGCACACATACAAGTCCCTGAGCCTCCAGCAGCCCCACTGCTCCAAGGCAGCCCAGCCCCCAATATTTGCTGGGCTTATGATTTGTTCTGGGATCCAAGCAATAAGTAAAGGCTTCCTCATGGCCTTGTAGCCAGATTGAATTGCAAAAAACAAGTTGCACCTGGTGCAGCAAGAATGGGAAGCAGAAGGCAGCAACACTGTCTGTACACACTACCTGATGGCTGAAACCTTATTGAAAATCTGATAATGATATTTGGGGAACCTAATGGTTTTCCTCTGCAGGCGACAATCAGTCTCACTCAATTCCATTTTCATCCCACTGTCCCCCCCATCTCCCATTCTCTTTTTCATCTTCTGCCTCTCCCTTCGCAGCATGCGGCCGACAGAAATGTATGATATACAGATGCATGGCACAGTTTTAGAACCAGCGGCACCATGTCGCGTTGCCTTTGCATTTTGTTTTCAAGCAGAATTAGTCTCGGCGTTATTGAATAATCAATGAGTGTCACTGCAGGTGATCAACACAAGTTTGCTGGCTTGTTATGTTTATTCCATTAGGTTAAAATTCATCAAATGGAAAACATTTGATGAGGGATTAAAATATAGATTCTTTGTCATGCTTGAAAGGGGAATTATTATTTTAAAAACTATTTCACCTTATTAAACTAATTACTCTGTTGCAGTAAATTTCAATACAAGGAATGTGTTCAGCACCTCTGTTGAAAACAAAGGTGTAATGACCCATTTTTCCCATGGAGAACATAGGATTTTCCTCTAATGAGCTCTAATCATGCCATATAGACTTTATCTGAGAGATGGGAATCCACATATAAAGCCTTGTCTATAAGCTGCTTCAACAGCAGACACAAACAACACATCACCTCATCGAATGAGCTCAAGACTTTCAACTCACACTGGCGTTTTCATTGTAACACATTCACAATAATTAACAAAGCTAAGTTTTTTATTGCGATTAATAATGGAGTAGACGATAGCGTTATTGAGCCTCATATTAAATTGCACTCATTAAATTGACTTTCCTCAACACACCAACTTGGAGTTCCATAAAGCAGGACTGCTGAAAGGTCAGCGTGATCGTTATATAATTTAGCTGAAGAACAATTATGAAATGGTGTAATAGGAGAGTTTTTTAATGAGCGACATGAGAGTGACATCTCCCTCTCTGTGGAGCTAATCTATCTAATTGTAAAAAGATGAAGATCCACTTCAGAGATCCAGCACAACCCAGATATGTAACTTAACCCACTTCTCAAAATTACTGCAGCTACATAGTAATGCACTTTTCTTGTATTTGTCTTTTTCATGCTGTTGTAAATTTGCATATCTCTCAAACTTACACTCTCTACTTTGATAGTAGCTATGTGTGTTTTAAAGGGCGCCAATTAAGGTGCATCAATATAAAAATGGCAATTTAAGAAGCTGGTTGGTCCTGTTAGATAATTTTTTCTGAAAGTGACAATAATCTAACAAATAGTCAAAGCAAACCTACACGCACACCCTAGTTTTCAAGCAACCCAAACTTTGTATGCATCACAAACTTTATGCAAATACATATCAGATTAAATTCAAAAGTTTGCTTGGAGAAACTAAATCTGTTCAAACCAGACTGTATGCTTCTGAACATACAAAAGAAGACTTGATTCTAAAATACCAACACTGAGCAAACAGTATCTGTCTGGGCTGGTAAAATTTGGTAACATTTAAAGGAGAAATTATGTATTCATTAGAAGCGACTGCACATTTATGTAATTTGTAGCCATAATAAACTGTCCTGCTCTCTGAAAGACCAGAGTTTTTTGATTCAAGCAGTAAACATGACAAAACTGTTTATCTTTTTTCTCTTTTTCTAGAGAAAAATTCTAATGCATTAAAGCATCACTGACGGAGTGAACGGTATTTAAAGGTGCAATGCAAATATAATTTACTAGCATATTTAATGTATTCAAATTTTTCCTTTTTATTGTTTTTATTGTGACAAGATACTAGTATATCTTGTACTTTTTTTTCTAGGAATGAATCGAATGAAAGACTCATTCAAGTACCCATTACAATCAGAAGTTCTAAAATAAAAACATCTCCATCACACATTAATTTTGAACCACAATTCTGAATGTTAGTCCTTCCTGCTGCAGTCAGAGGTTTTGCTTAAAATTTTAAGGAGTGACTAGATCCTGTCAGCACCTGGAGCTCTACGTGGGGAATATGTTTCTCTATCTCTTTGATCACTTCTACACCTGCTGTGTTTGTGACTGAAGGGAGAAAAACTGTGTTGTGATGCATAAGCAGGTGCAAACTGCTTGCATCTGCTGGACCTGATGAATTTGTGAGTCAGGCACAGAAATAAAGCATAAATAAATAATAAATGTAAAATGTGCAAAAACAGAAGTAATTTGCATCGCTTTGTGAATTTGCCGCAGAATTCTAAGCAAACTTATGTAAATCATGCATGCATAATTGAGCTACAAACTCGGCTTCTTCTTTTGCATTTTAGAATTATAAAAGGTAATATTTACATTTAACTATTTTTAAATAATAATATACAGAGGGTGGGTATGTTTTTTTTTATTTGAGTGTGAAATATTTGCAAAATTAAGGATTATTTCAGTTGTTAATATACTAGACAAAGAAGGAAAAACTACTAATGAAGCTAAAATACTATATAAAATAACAGGAATATATGAGTATTTTTGCTGCAAACTGTTGTAGCATACATTAGTGCATATTGAGTTATAGCTACTCTACTTGTGCATAATTATTCAATTAATTTGTCTTATGTATTCTGATATATCATTCAAATAGTTTACTTACCAATCAAACAGATATATATATATATAGAATACAATGCATTTTATTCTATTCTCTCTAAGCGTGTTTCAGTAAACAGCTGTTGTCTGAATACTTCATTTGAAAAACAAATCACCTCTGTCTGAATTTATCATCTAAGCCTTCTAATTAAAGTGAAACCTTGTTTAAACTGTTGTGATCTAACAAAAGTTGTTCATGATTTTAACAACCAACTATCGTAATGCTTTCTATGTCGGTGCCGCCCCAGTCATTTCTAAGTCCCCTCCAACTTGTTAAGAATGCAGCAGCTCACCTTTTAATTCACACTCCCAGAGGGGGGAATACATTTCAAACTATTAATATTTGCTTTAAAACCTCTTAACAGCAGCTACTGATCCGCATTAGGTCCTCGAGGTCAGACAGTCAACATTTACTTTTAGTTATACAGGCAAAGTACATATGTTAGGATATAGTTCTGTGGCAGCAGCTTGATTCTAGAATTAGCTTCCACAAGATTTTTGATCTAAAGCTGAATGTTTCAAAACTCAAGACTGCTTTTATGCAGGTTCGCTTTTAATGCTTAAAAATGTGATGGCAATTCTGGTTTTATCTTGGTTATTTAATTTTTGTTTTATCAATCTTGCTTTTTTACTAGATTTTTTTCATATATGTATTTTATTAAACACTTTAGTCATTAACATCGCGAATGTGTAAAAGATAATATCAACACATAAATAAATGATGACCCATGGTGAAATCCCATCATTGCAGCAGTGACTGTAAAAAAGCTTACCTGGATAGGAAACCTTCTGCTCTCCAAAGTTTTTTTTCCTGTGAGTGAAAAAAATCCCCAGTAAACTAAAACTTTTTCTCCTTCTCCCTCTTTGTCAAAGCCTAAAGTCTCCAACCCAAGCAAGGACAGAGTCTCCTAAGAGGAAAATCCGTGAATCAACATCTCAGGTAAACATTTTCTTTATGTCTGAAGAAAACATGAAGAAAGATGGTTGTCTTGTCTACCACTCATCATCCTGTCTCCTGTGCAGTTTGACCAGAAGTTACCCCCAAAAAACACCCCTGTTCTTGCTTGAGCATTTTCATTATTATCATTATAAATACAGAGTGTTTTACCTTTTCATGGTTTCTGTTTTGGATCCAGAATGTAATAAGAACATTACACAAATTTGGAGACCTAATTTAAAATGAAAGTGTCACTTGCTTTAAAATCTTATGCTCTTACCCAGATACCAGGACTGTAGTCCAGTTCTGTCCCCGTCTCCAACACTCCAATGAAGGAGTCTCAGTCTATTTCCTTGACAAACTGTTTCAGTAGCTCTAAGGAATTAGAGAAGGCAACAGGGGTTTCTCTCCAGCTGACTCGGATGAAACAATTCTTTCGAATCTCAGCCGGGATCACATCACAATACAATAGCTGATATATTAAAAGGTTGCGTTGAGTCAAGGGACATTGACAAGTTGATCATAAGAAAATTGTCTTTTTGTAATGAAAAATCTTGTCTTTCTCAGAAAAACTTGCAGATAAAATGGTGTAAGATGTAAATCAAGGAACAGGCCTTAGAAATAGTGTTGGTAGGTGATATTAACAAAAAAATCAAATTAGACTGCAGTATGGAGGAGCCTATCTTGATGAAAGCAGAATTTCACATATCTCACCTGTTCTTATGGTTCTTGTTCCTCTTCTTATAGGACTTTGGGGGGGGGGGGGGGGGGGGGGGGGGGGGGGTTTTTTTTTTTTTTTTTTTTTTTTGGGTTTGTGGA
>CAEFZY010017523.1:0-33119 GCA_903066815.1 Brachyrhaphis roseni | reverse complement strand
TAAATAGGATTTATTGACTCTCCTGTTAATAAACATGAGTTTGACAAAAACCTTGTGACAATACTGCATTTACAAATTTTTTAATAATAATTCAACTTTAATTGTCATTGCAATGTCACAAGTACAAGAAATGAAATGTAGTAGACCAAGCTTGATTCAAACCCAGGCTTTGTAGACCAGGCTGGATTTGAACCAGGCTCTCGCGGGTGGGGGGGCATTTGCTTTAACCACTGCGCCAAATGCGTCTTACAAGCAGGTCTTTCTGAGTGACAAGGCTGTCACAGTTTCACCAGCAGATGTCACTAGTGAGAAATGAATGAACCACCGAGGTATGTACCTTTGGGCAAAGCAATGGGCCGGGAAGCTTCATTGCTTCATGAGGCTTCATTTGCCCATCACTAGTATCAGGCACCGCACAGGTTCATCACAAGAGCGAATCTCTATTCAAAAGTGATACCAAACTCCCTCTTGGTTTGTGTTACCTTGTCTGCCTCTCGTAATTCTTCTGTCATTGTCCGTCCCTCTTTATGGTCCGTGTAGTACAACTACCATTCTGCCATGTTTTCTTCTGATTGTCCATTCTTTACAGCTAGTGCATGCCATTTCTTTATTTCTTGTCCTTTTTTCCTTTCTTTTGACTTTATTGATTTTCTTTCTTATTTTCTTCTCATCCTTTGTGTAGTAAACCAACCAGTTGCATTACACAAAACTGTGATACCAAATGGCCATTTTTATGAAGCAGCTACATTATCAAGGTTAAATCATTTAATTGGAAAAGCTCATGCTATGAATCAACAAAGAACATGCAATTTCATCTCGTCTTAAAATGGAAAAAACGGCCAAGAATAATAAAGAAAAAGTTCTACTGTTGAACTCGCTGCTTTAGAACCTGGTCAGGACTGTGGGATGAAGCTGTGTACTCTGGCTTCCCACAGTCCAAAACCATGAGTGTTAGGTTAATTTATCTCTCTAAATTGTCCTTAGATGCGTAAGTGTGTGTGTGCAGGGTTATTTGTCCTGTCTGTCTCTATGTTGCCTTTGATGGACTGGCAACCTGTCCAAAGTGTAACCTGCCACTCAACCCATGATTGCTGAAGATATTCACTGGTCCGTTTTGCGACCCTTCAAGGACAAATGTGTTGAGATAATGTATGGATGGACAAATGACTCATAGCCAAGGTCTTGTGCTTCAAAGTTTAGGTGTGAATTCCTTGCGCTTTAAAAAGATAGGAAGGACACTGGAATGTTTAGGATCTTCGAAGTGGAAAATTAATGAGTTTAAGTTCTTGGTACACTGAGTGGAGAATGCCTGGAGTGATTTGAAATAGAAGGGTACCAGAAAGACAAGAAGAGAAGGTTTACAAATCGGGAGTGAGGCCAGCTATGTTAGGTGTGTTGCAGACTGTGCCACTGATGAAAAGACAGGAGAAAGAGTTAGAGGCAGTTGAGTCAACGATACTAAGATTTACTTTGCGAGGGATGAGGATGGACAGGATTAGGAATGAGTATATCACAGGGAGAGAGCTCAGACGTGGAGCGGAGAGGCTGGGCGTATTGGGAGAAGATGGAGCTGCCAGGCAGGAAGAAAAAGGAAAAGATTTATAGATGTGGTGAGGGAGGACATGCAGGTTAGTAGATGCAGTGGGCAGGAAGCGATGGAAATGGATAATCCGCTGTGGTGACCCTTAACAGGAGCAGCCGCGGGAAGAGGAGGAAGAACATTTCCCATTGATGTGTTGGCGCTTTGAGGTTGATTTTCAGCCATTTTTTTTTTTCATTTCCCTTGTCTCTTAACTTTCCACAGTGCAATGAAAGGACTACGCTGCTGAATCACACAGCTGTCACCCACTTTGAAAAATAAGAGATATATTTATTGCACCAAATAAAGTGACTGCTTTTAGTGTAGGTCTAATCATAGGTGAGAAACAAAGCACATGACTGGGGGCTCTAAGATGGACAAATACATAGTACCAGCAAAGTAAACATGCAAATACTTAAGGGACAAGTATCATTGCATTTTGAAGATAGAAACTAAAATATAAATGCAACATCCATAATGTTTGAAGCAGACAAATTTTAAAATACACTTTTTGACACAAAACCAGCCTTTTGAGCCATATCTAAAATGGAAATGCATAAGAAGCCTCAGAAAGCAACTGCAGATTCTTAAAATGTATACTTTTCTGAATATAAAAATGCTGAAAGGATTCATATAATGAATATTTCACGAAACAGATAAGAGCATAGTATGCCTTCCTACTTTCTTTGCAGAACTAGGAAAGATGGTTTGTTTTGTATAACAGACAAAGATGGAGATCTGACATTGCTTATTTCAAAAATAATTTTGCCCTTAAATGATGAAACATTTGAGTCTTGGGCTAAAAATAAATTACAACTCCTGGCTGAGGAAAAAGAGCACATCATAGTTCAAGTCAACAGAGAAGACAGAAAACCTAAACAATGAGTCAGCACCAGACCACTGTTGAGAGTGATGCTATTTGAGAGTATTGTGAAGTTCTCAAATAGGAAAAGAACATCTGCTTAGCTTATTAAATTAAATCCATAAGGGCTTTGTTAAAATGTTGATCCTTAACCCTTGACAATTAGCTGAGGTTGCAAAAATTGTTTGGTTTTCGTTTCCTTTGGTTATATCTTGGCTTGTTAGGGTGAATATGTGGTAAATTATTTATAATTTTGTCCAGCTAAATAAAAACAAGACCGAAGCTTCTGCTAGAAACTCTTTATCAGGCCAAAAATCTGAGTGTAGAGATGGACTCCGACCTAAACTTTCCAAGACTGATAAAGACAATTATAAAGACAGTTTTTATCACCTGAAAAAGATTTTCATGCTTAAATGACTAATCTTCCTACATCTTGAGAAACTCATCCATGTATTTCTCTTTAGTCAAATTGATTACTGCAACAGTGTCTTCACATGTCTTTATAGGCAGCTGCACCTGATCCAGAACGCTGCTGCTCCTGTTCTCTCTATAACTAGGAAAATAGAACACATCAACCCATTTATAAAGTCGTTACACTTTAGCTCAGAGAACAGACTTTAAAATATACTGCTCAAAAAAATAAAGGGAACACTTAGATCTAGGATGTGTTATTTGAGTGTTCCCTTTATTTTTTTGAGCAGTGTACTTCTGTTTATTAATCACAGACCTGCTGCATCACAGTATATTAAAGACATTTCAATTGCTTTGTTGCTGAAAACGTGTTATAGTCTAGCAATAAAATTGCCTTGTCTTGCGTAAATTCAATTAAATTACCACAAGTTAAAACTTATGCTCAGGATGTTGTAGTTGTGGAATTTTTCAATATTTCTACAGTACAATCTGTTGTGGAATCTCATCTTTTTCAACATAGAGAGACCAATACTTTTCTGATTTTATTACCTAATAAAGGACATTATGAAGGTCCATACAGATTGGTTTCATTACAGCTGCTTTTCTGCCCTGTCAACTCATACTAAACCCACACCTGTGATATCTAACCATGGCCCAGCCCTGTTTATGACATCCCACATCCTACCGAGTCATAATTCAATAAGGATGATACAACCGACATGCCACAGTCAGCCGGTCACTCAATCTCATCCCTACCTATTCTCCTCATTGGCAGATAAGAGACAGTGATTGCACTCTGTCACTTTTATTCCCCCGCTCGATGGAAGAGAGATGGATGGCGAAGAGCGGGGTGGGGAGAAGTCGTGCTGCCTGCCGCTTGATCGAATCAGCCCTCCCACAATATCTCCCCTCTGCCAGTTCCCCCTACAGCTCCTGCGTGCCTGCTGGCATTTGAAATGTGGATCTCTTGTGCAGCAGTGGAGAAAAGTGAGAGAGCCGCACATCAAAATGGTGGCATTACTCAGGAGGGGATGTCTTTGTCTTCACAGCCTTTTCCTGCAGCATTCATCAGAGTGGAAAGATAATGAAGTCATCAGAAATTATCTCTACATTTTCTTTAAACTGTAGAGATAATTTTACACATCACTACATTTTAGGTACCACTGGTACCCAGGCCAGTGGGATAAACTGGCCAATGTGCCAGTTTGTGTAACCCTAGCATAAACTGGAGACTGCTTGAACAATAGTTTTACTGTCCATTATTATTAAAGTCAAATTTACATTAGCATGTATTGAAAGGGTACATGATACATTTTCTATCACACTTAATGTAACATGCAAGCCAACTTCACAATAATATTAACTTTGAACCTCTGGCCACAATACAGTTCTGATGTGGGATTTAGATCAATATATCAGATTAACTTTGCGCTTTTTAACAATTAGTTTACTCTGGGTGGGACAACTTTATGCCATCCAACAGAATAATTGGTTTTGAATACGTTAAAGTTATTGTGAAAGAAATGTCCTTTCACACTGGTCAAATCATACATGAATATTTTAAAACATACATTTTCGTAATTCTTCCATCAAGGGATGCTAAAGGTTCTTGAATTTCATTTACTTGATAAAACAAAGGTCTTTTAACTTCTCATTAGCTATCATTTCTGACTTCGAGTACAATTCTTTGCTTTGCCAGATTGCCTTGTTAGTATTTCCCCAAGAACAATGGCAACTTTTAAGAAGTGGGTAATGTGGTTTGAAGCCAATTTTAGACAACTGGAAGCAGAAGTTATTCACACTGTATGTCTACTTTGCCAACGTCTGAAAGAAGACTCAATCTGTCATCCTCAGAAAGGAAATTGGTTAAATGTTCATTAGAAAAACCAAGGCTCCACACTGGCATAAAATGAAGACTGCTTAAACACCAGTTTTACTGTCCATTATTATTAAAGTCAATGTTACATTAGCATGTATTGAAAGGGTGCACACTAACAAGAAAACCCCAGCTTCAAAAGTGTTGCCTTCAAGGGAAGAGGAAATGGCATGGAGCATGGAGGTGGTAGCATAAGTCTGCGGAGCTGTTTTGATACCAGTTGTACTGGTGACATCTTTAAGGGAGACACAATAATGGAAAATGATAGCTATGCCGAAATATTTCAACATTATATTAAATTATCATCTAACTGATGAAATATTGAGACAACTGGGTTTTCCAGTCCACCTGGATTTCTAATCAGTAAAAAAAACATGAATCAATATTTTTGGAATAGGTAAAACGGGTTTCGGTTGTCCTTCTGGAATGGCCTTCCCAAGTAGGGTGAAAGCAAGCAATTTATTTCTACTATTTCTAACTACATTATGTCTAAAGCTTGTAAGTGGATTTTTTTTTTACAAGCTTTTTTTGTTGAGATGCAACTTGATGGGAGTGAGGTAAAAGCGATGGGATTATTTGTTGAGTTTGCTTTTCATTTTGAACCCGTTTATATACTCAAACTTGTATACCCAATTTAATTCTGAAAACTGACCAAAGTATGTTGCATAATCACTCAACCTTAGAAAATAGCATTTTAAACATATCATGGAAACTAAATCTTAGCTTGCCAACTTAAGGTCATTTATATTATCTTAGTTTAGAAATAAAATACACAGATTTAAACTGGGAAAGAAACACTTCAGAACTTGGTTGGCTTTGGGGAATCCTGGAAAACTGGCCTATCTAAATAGGTGGTCAACTCGATGGCTCAACTTAATGATGGGAGGAAATCAAGGAGGCTAAGTTGAAGGACTTTTAGTTGGCCTCAAGGAACTTCTTGAAAACTATGTGAACTTAAAAGGGCAAAATGGGGACTGGACATTGTTTGACTGTTGGACTTTACACACCTTTTTAATGACACATGGAGGACTGGGACATACATTTTAAATACAATAAAGTAAGGGTACTTGGGTGTGTGTTCCAAATACTGAGGAGACACTCTTCTCATCTGCATTGGAAGGGCTTTCTCTGGGGTGTCGGTAGGTAATTGTTGAATCTTTCCTTCAAGAAGAGAAATGTGTCTTTCATCCCGCCTGCAGAACAGAACAAAACTGCTGAGGATGTCTTGCGTGTTTGGGTGCCAGTTCACATGTGTTTTGTGGATTTGGAGAAGGCTTAAGGCTGTATCTCCTGATGTGTTTTCTGGAAGGTGTTGTGGGAGTACGAGGTGCTGGGGATGCTTTTAAGTCTAAAGTGAAGCTGGGTTTATTTTCAAAACTAAGAAAAAGCCCTAAGGAAAAGACAGAGTTCTGACAAACCTTAACCCCGTTTGAGGACACCAATTAATAGACTTGTTTTTCTCACTACTGTGCCTGATTTGCTGTGAGACTCTTCTAGTCTTTATGTGCATCTCTTCATTACTTGTGTGTGTGTCCGCATGTCTCTCTCTGTGTGTGAGCACTTCACTGTTGCCCGGAAATCCTCCAAAGACAACCTGAGAACAAGATAATGACCTGCTGGCCTTGGCCAAAATAATACAGCTGTCTGTCTCACACTCCAGGGCTTGTTTTGGCAGACGTGAAAATTCAAACCTCGTTCAACACCTAAAGAGAGTTTGCTTGGATCTGATTGATATACAATAAATGGGTTGAACTTAAATTGAAGCCTAATTTCTGGTAAAATGTTAACAAAATAATTGCCACTTAACTGGCTCATCTTGACACAAAACAGACTGAGTGATGATCAGCTTAATGCTGTCAAACTGCAAAGCTCCAGATCTGCATTCATGTCACACAGAATCCATAAGTGGCACACTTTGCATTTATTATGACTGTCTTCATGACCTTCTGTGTAGAGGAAGGAGAATCTGCCTTCCTTTATCTCTCACTCAATCTCCTCTGTCCAGCAAGAAGCTGAAGCCAGATCCACAGAGTTAAACACATTATTCATATTTGTATGCATACATTTTTGCAAAACAGCCACCTGCTCACTATCGACCAGCATTTATTGAGCGGAGGTCAAAGAGATGTACTGGGACTGGCTTGTTAGAGCTGCCTTACTGCGCCCTGGAGGATCTTAGAGCATAAAATCTCATCTCTATGCTGTCACATCTAAAAACTATTTCAGGTTTTTTAGGTGTTCTTATTGTCAAGGATTGACTTAGTTTTCCAATGTGTAAAAAAACAACACTCAGATTCAATGTTGTAAGTGCATATAGCAATAGAGTAAAAGTCATAATTAGATTTATTCTGTTGAGTAACAGCTGATTCATTTGCTCAGATTTTATTATGTGGCTCCTTGTATTTCCTCCAGTTGCTCTCACACATCTTATTGATGATATACGAATTATGGTTTTCTTTTTAAAGACACACATCCTTTAATACGTATGCAAACTGGTCTCCAGTTTATTGTTTTTTGTTTTAAGTTCTGCATCATGAACATCACCAAATCTGTGAGCATTTAAGACATATTCAACAAGAGAGTCTGCAACAAAACATTTTGTTCACAACAGCAATTCCTTTCTTTCAGAGACAGTGAGCGATCTCTTCTACTGTCTGCAAGAAACAACATACATGGAGCAGCTGACTACAGTGAGTGTGTAAACACACACAGCAAGTACTTGCTTTTAGTTGTTTTTATTACCCCTTTGGTAATTTGTACTTCCATTTTGTGCCCACATGTTGCCATTTCAACCTTCAAGTTTCTACTGAATAATAAAATTAATCACACTTGTCACAAACAGCCATGGAAGGTTCAGTTAAGTTTCATGCATAGGCGGAAAATTAATTTTTAAACTTGAAAATGGCTTCTTTTTCTTTTGTATAAAAAGTTATTAGCATTATGACAATAACACCAAGGTTTTTGAAGGTTAACCTTTGAGGCCCATAGTTGGAAACTGTTGCTAACCAAGCTACAGCTAACTATTAATCTTAAAACGTATGTAATTGTGTTTTCTTGAAACAGCAACACCTAATACATAACAAAATAAGCACAAGCTGCTCACAATGGCAGGCAGATCAAATCAATCCACTCGTAATTACTGCATATCAATTCACTATATATGCTGCAGTTTGTGCATGATAATACTCTGCATCTTCTTCTTGCTCTGACTGTAAAGGCTCATTATTTTATCAGGTAAATCTATTTTAATAATGATGTCCTACTACATTGCTAAGTGACTTTGGTATATAGAAGAATATCTTTTCTTCTCTTTTCTTTGAAAAACTTCCAAGCTTACAGGATATTTCTCAGAATTTCTTCTTGCCGTCTTCTATCTTACTTCTTCACACTAAGTGGATCCTGGAGCACAAAATGTACATGGATAACAGTGGTATGTGAATGTAACTAAGTCTTAAACAAAGAATCAAGTCAAAGACTCTGCCTCCAGGATTTTTTTAAGATTGAGTCATTTGAGTTCCTTGAATTGTTTCTGCCCTGGATAAAACATTTAAAGTGACTGATGTAATGATGCTGCTGCCTTTATTTTACTGCAATGAAACCTGGCAGTACATATAAAAATATATTTAGTGTTATAAATCAGTCTTGTATTCTGTGATTGTCATAGTAATATGAAAAACACCCCAGTAATATTAGCAGGTAAGTCTTACAGCCATTATGCAGAAAAAAATGATCACAACAATATTTAGCCATTAAGAGCCAATCTTTTAAAACTATGGACATGAAGGTTGAGAGGATGATGGGGTGCGATGAGCTCTGTTAGTGAACCGCTGATCCTGGCTTTTTAAAAAGACGAATGAATCTGCAGCTCTTGGGCTTATTTGGTGCGTCTAACAAGATCATATGCCCACGTTGGTGAATAATTTAGTAGAAACCTAACAAGAACTTTGCCAGAGAACCTTTTGTTCGGTTTGAAATTAAAATTTGAAGGTACAGCTATCCTGTCAGATCAATTAGCTGTAGTGTTCTTTCTACAGAATGCAGCAGTCAGGATTTCCATTTAATGTGAGCTTTACAAAAAGGACCCTATTGCTGCAAAATAGCTGAATTACTGTATGTATCGTTTTTTTTGTCTTTATTCTCTCAGTATTGCATTCTTAAGGCTGTCTTTCATCCTCAAATATCTGAAAAATTATTCCAGGTTATTATATGTAGATTATTTAATAATAAATAGCAGATTTCTGCCATCAGTCACAGCAGGTCTCAATTTAAACAATGCAGAATGAGCTGAAACATCTGGCCATCAAACACATAGTTACATAAATAAGACAATAGCAGCTGGAAACATTCCAGGGATGAAGCCCAGATGGAAACCAGTCTATTTTATGTTGTCCTGGTTTCTGACACCGTTGAACTGCAAAATGCTAATTCACATAGCTTCCTTTTAGTTTAACTGGTGTACAGTAAATTATTCAACTTGGGAGAATGAATTGAATGCACATTACTCAGTCCATAAGCTATGCAATTGCTCAGGTCCAACAGTGCATCTCCACTGCAGTTGGCATAATTGATGCACTTTAGCATATTCTGCCAGTTTACAAAACTAAATAACTTCAATGCAAGTTAAACTATTGTGTGATAAGTTTAATGCGTAACCACAGCAAATCCGAAAACCGCTGAGAGTGGAAATTTAAACGACCACCAGAGCAACAACAGCCCTTGAAGCACCAAATAATTACTTAGGACTCAGCTTATTTGAATAATTTCCGACACTAACTGCTGAAAACTGTATATTTCTTCTGCTGAATAGTTGTTGGGAAGTTACAATATAGCTGATCAACAAGGCAACAACAATGTCTAAAGTTATTCTCAGCTCTTGGGAAAAACCTTTGAAGTGCTTTATTGAAATGAGTCAGACAGGGCTCAAATGCAAAAAGAATCAAACATTAATTTTAAGTCTTTGTTGGGTGCAGAGAGATTCAATATCCCATTACTTCACAGATTCCTACTTACTTTTCAAAGTCTTGTAAATAAAAAAGGAAAAAATGGAACCACCAAACTAAGAAATGGGTTGCTTATTGTAACAGGTACCAGGGTCCTGGACCCGTCAGCAGCAGATGAAGCTGAAAAACAGCATACAAGTGAGCACACCGGAGATGCAGTCTGTGTCACTCTGATTTCTTTCAGCTTATTTATTGAACAAACCAGCTCATTTCACTGTCAATACAGTCCAATTTATAGTTTAGTATTTACTGTATATGTAATCTATGTAGATCTATTTCATCATTGACATAAACATTAACATCAGCTCTCCTTAAACCAGAAACAATCCCCAAAAATCATATCCTGTCACACTTCTCTCAGGTAACATGTACCCTCAATTCACTGCACTTCACATGAACATTCAGTCACAGTGACATATTTCATGGACATATATCAGACAGTTACTGTCAACTGGCATAACTATCTTAAAATTAAGCTACTTTAATTAAGTGAATACATTAAATCAGTTTAACCTTCCATTACTGTTTAGAACACAAATAAACTAGCATAACGGCTAGTTGGTTAGCTACTCTAGCCGTTACTGGCTCTGAAACCCAACAATGCTCTTCCATCATCTTCCACACATCGACCATCTTCCCAAACATCTCTCGAACAGTACGAAACAATATATATATATATATATATATATATATTAAAATAAACTTAAGGGTTATATTCACCTGAAAAACAGCATACAAGTGAGCACACCGGAGACGCAGTCAGTCTGATTTCTCTCAGTTTATGAGAAACGGCCGAGCAACAGGCAGCTCAGAGTCTCCATGCGCCACCTACTGGTGAAACACTATTAATACACCCATCGCCGTTAACCCCTGTTAACATAAATAAAATAGCTACATAACCCCATAAACATTTAAAGAAATGCATGCTCCATTTTTTTTTCTATTGTGGGCACACACTAGTGGGCATCACTTTATCATAAAAGCTCTACAACAGTTTATCGTTTTTTAAGTTACATAGATTTTGTGAAGATTTATAGAGACTATATCAAAAATCGTCAGAAGTATTGGGTCAATTGATTTCAGGTGTTACAATCGCTTGAAGTTGCCCTCCGATTGACTGAGAAACAGTGTTTGGGAGATCTCCTTATTATGGGTTTCCATGGCTGTGCAACTGCATTCAAGCTTTTATCTTGATGAAAAGCAAAGTGTTGGATGTAGTTGGGTCAAAGGCAATGCTACGTTTAATGGTGCAGCAAATCATGCCTATCTGAGGTCAGCACTAGTATGGAGAACGACACTTGCCCAATTACACTGTTCAGTGTAAACCTTGGTGTGAAGGGATAACAGAGTGAGTTGTTTTTTCTTTACTTGAGTTTCAGTGAAAAACCCTCCATATAACGAGATATTTTTGATAATTTTGTGTCCAATAGTATGGGACTAGTTCATGTTCTAACATGACTGCACACCAGTCATGTTGGTGTTAGTGTTATTAACAGCAACATATGTCAATAACAGCATCATACTGGCCTCCTTAATGAGACCAATAAGGACATGATGGATTGGTGAAAATTAAATTAACTGACCTCAACAACTTTGTGATCAAGCCTTCTTATCCAACATTAGTGTCTGACCTCACAAATGAGCTTCTTGGAAGAATGGTCAAAATTTCCATTTTAAAAAGTATTTTCAAGAGTTGAAGATATTTCAATTGAGAGTAGCAACTGGTTTGTTTTAAGATGGTTTGTTTTAATTTTGTGTAACCAGGTTGTTTTGTGTTGCAAATTTCTGCACAGGTCCCTCTTGCAAATTATTTTCAATGGACTTTTACCTGGTTAAATGAAATAAAAGCAAATATTTGTGCAGCCTTTTCCTTTATTTAACCATGTATAACTGACTCTGTAGTAACTGATGTTCTATTGTAACATCAGTCAGTAAGAAAAGGAAGCATTCGTGTGATATTGTAGTGGCAATAGTCTGGTATTGTTTGTTGTTTGTGGCATGGTGACTATGTACTCTTTTACTGGAATTTTTAAGAAAATAAAACATCTACATATCACAGCTTCCCAGGAGTCTTAAAAACAAGCTGTTCAAGCAGAACGAAACATAAAACTATCCACAGGAAAATGTCTGATAATATGAAACCTGCAGGTTTCAAGAATAATCCCCAAGGGAAGCTCAAAGATGCACATCCTTTTTGGATGCATTTAAAAATGCAGTTCCCTACCTCTACCAATTTCAGGTAATGTATTTTGAAGGACTGTTTTCTGGAACCTAGGATAAGAAGTGGTTTCAATTGCTTATCTCTATCTTATCTCAAGATTATATGCTAATTATTTTGCATTCATGAGATAACAAGGCTTATTTTCTTGTGATAACTTGTTTATCAACAATGTTGTCTGGAGAAATCCTTTAGCGTTCTTGAGATCAGATAAATTAACTCATTATAAGGAGAAAGCCAAAAGCCTAATAATAAGTGGTAAAGTGAATGAAAAGTAAGACTATAAAAAAGAAAAATTGCCTAAAAAGTTTTAGAAATATAAATTTGCATATTTAATGGTGATGATAACTTATGAAACATTACTTCAGCTATTCTTATATATTCTCTTTCATCTTGAAAGAGATGTCATTTTCTTTGCTTTTACAAAAGAAGATTTGATATTATCAGTCAAATGAAATTGAAATAAAAGCTCTGAAATTGATTTCTGTTTAAACAACTTACCAAGCAAAATATATTGGGTTATTTCACTAATTAGAAAACATTTTAATGTCAAAACTATAATTCAGCTTAACTTTCTATCCATGTTCTTTGTCCATATTCATAATTTGCTTATAACTGCTTCTGTTTGACATGCTTATTGTGTTAAGGAAAATTCACATTTTGCACATTTTTGTACTTCCACTTGGGTTACTACTGCTTCTGAAAACAGCTCAAGCTCTTATAAAAACCACCCCGGTGGTTTATGGGAATAAATTAATGTCTTTTGGTGTCTGTAAAATCTCTGGAATGTACAGTAATGTCACAAATCAGCAGGTCTACCTCTCACCTAGCAACCCAAGCTTAATTCCAGGATGTTCAGTCAGCTGGTTTTACCACTGTATGTGCTGTACAAGTGTTTTGTTGTTGACTTACCTACCAGGAAGCACTTGGTGCATTCTTATTGGTTGTGCCGGATGCTCTACTTTTGCTTTTCAAAGATGTTCGGTAGTATAATTGCCCATTTGCAGCCAGTTTCACAGGGAAGGTTAAAGGTTGAGTAAGCAGCTTGTTTTGATTTAAAGTGACAAAAAGTCCTAAAATAGCTTACTCTTAAAGGGGCTCGAGATATGCAGAAATCTGCTCAGTTCAATGAGCTGCACAGTTTGATTTTGTGCAAAAAATGTAATGAACATGTTTTGTATAACCCATAGACCTAACCCCACCTGTTCAAGGAAGCATAATGTCACATTCAAATAGCTTGAAAATTATTTTGGTGCTTTTTGTGTTTAAACCTTTAATCTCTAAATGTGTTGCTCACTTTCTTGACACATTAGCACAATTACATTCTCAGACAGTTTTAGTAGCATGGTTCACTAATCAAAACTTGGAGTCCACTACAGTTGGTAAGTGTGCTTAGCACCCACATTTTCACTTAGAATTTCTTGATTGCCAAATGAGTGGCCATCCATGTTCTTCACATACCAAGCGTGTAGCTTGCCTTGTGTGACTAATCCACTACAATGTGGCTCTTGCGTAAAACAGCTACACAACATTAAAGACCACTACACAGTCTGCTAAGCCTCTTAAATCTGCAAAAGGTGCTAGGCAAGAGCCAGGATTTTATGGTGCTGTTCATTTATTTAGGAGTGAAATGTAACCATTATGAGCTGGTGACAGGGAATGTTACTGACGAATACATCTGCAGAAGGCATGAGAGAGAAAAGACATATTATATTGAACTTGACATTTATTCTTTAGCTTGACAGTAAATAAAGAAACATCTGCTCCGGGTTCTGATGGCCTTCTTTTGAAGGAACGCACAAATACGTACACCTTTAGAACGTGCAGTAAAGCTTTGCATGATAAGTTCCCATTTGCCATCTTTGCGTTAAAAACAAAGAAGACAAGCTCAAAATCAGGCACATAAAAAGATGATGAATGAAGCTTTGTCAAAGCTATCCTTAAAATATTTACAAGATGTCCTAAATAGCAGTTGCCCTGATAGTAGTCAGAAAGCAACAGCAAAATGGAAAAAAAAAAAGCAACACTGTTTATTCATTTCAAACTAGATGTAAATAGGATGGAATTAAATCAAGCTCACCTTAAAAGATTAAAAACCAGTCCAAACCAAATTTTCACAGTTAGTACACATTTCATCTCCCTTTAAATGATCTCATTGTTAAATTAGTAACTTCAGTGGTTCAGTTAGAAACTTCAATGGTTCGGTTGAATTTAAGAAAGTGCTCTTGTCACAATAACAAATTGATGGATGTCGTAGCTCTTGACTTCAGCTGTTTAGGGTTTTAGCCCTTGAATTTTTCTTTAAAGTTGTGAAAAAAAAGACTTCGGCACGCAACCTTCACAGAGGAAAACAACTCCAGGCAACTACAAACAGAAAGGTTCTGATAGTGCATCTGTTTGTGTATTAACAGAAACGTGTCCATCTCTAGAAATGTAATGTAATTTTAATTAGGGCAGTAGACTCTCTCTGAAATGATTTCACCCAGACTATTTTTTGGGAGGATTAGTCTTGATTAACAAAGAAAATGGAGTTAAAATCAGGTGTGCTGTGCTGGCACACAAAACCTGGCCTGCATATCTTTCCCTCTCATTACCCACCTTCCTCTCCATTTACTCTACAAAGGTTTGAGCCCCAAAAAAATTTAAAAAAATCAACAATCCAATTTATTAAAGCAAAAATAAGTAAGAATGTATAGAAACAGATAAATAGTTTACCATTGACCACCACGAGTCTTTACGGGAGCAATCACAAAGTGGCCCAGGACATTACTGTTCAGTACCTTTTTGTTGCTAGATAAACTATGCCCAGAAGAGGCGTAGATGTGAAGTCATTTCCTTAACCTTACGTGTATGTGGTGCATAGATAAAAACAAAAACTTTCAAAATAAACACATAACACATTAAATCAATAAAAAGCAGTTATGATTAAAACAAAAACTTAAAGTAAAAATCTTAACATGCAAATGCATGTCAAATGCAAAACAACTAAAAAAAGTACATGAATCCTAATGTGAAGCTCTTGCACCTCACACATTTCACTATATCAAATGGATGCAAACAAGTGCAGACACATTGAGTTCATAACTGTAGAAGAATTTTCCAGGACATAAAAACCCATTTATGGTTTTTATGTCCATAAATGTTGTTGCAGTGAGGTGGTTGGGTCATTCTAGCAGCTTTATTTTATTTTTCTGAAACCAAGAGTGGCTGTGTGTTTGGGATCATTGTTTTGCTGACACACCTCCACTCTGGTTTTATAATTTTTCTGGAAGATGGCAGCAAATTTTTATTAAGAGTACATTTGTTTATTCACTCTTTCTACTTTCGACAAATGACCTTGACGGTGCCTTCAGTAGTTTGGGAGATCTTCTGTAGCCAGTGTCATAAGTGTGTTTTCCAACAATAATGTTGCAAAAGTCTTGAGAGAGAGCTTTCTGCTTTTGTCCTTTGTGAGAGGCTTTTTGTGTGACACCTTGGTAGTGAAAGAGCTTTTTTGTTACCCAATACTTTGGTTCTGGACCAGCTGAAAATACAAATTCAGACTAATTACTGACAGATTTCAGCTGGTGTCATAAATTTCCATGCCTTTTACACCTCCCTTTCCTTTTCTTTGCAGGGTGGCCAGGATGAGTTTTTATTAATATTTGAAAAGAATTTAATGTAAACTACATAAGAAATATTTTTACTTAGAAGAAAGTAAATAGTAAAATCAGCCAATAGGCACAAATTGGTTTGGACAATGATCATTAGCATACCGGCATGCAAAGATATTCAATTACAACAAAGCCATTTCTTTCCTTTTTCTCCTGGAGTGGAGATTACAAACCACATATTGCAGTCCAATAGAAATTTTGGAGGCGGAGCTAAAAATTGTGTGAGAAAGGTAGCTTACAAACATCACTAAGTTAAACCAGTTCTGTGGAAGAAAACCCAAAACTTTTAACAATTCAAAGAAGTTAAATGTCAATTCTACCAAATATGAATAGAATTTCAGTAAACGTAAAGTATTTTTAAAATCTTGAAATCGCCAAATATCTTTACACATTGGAAACAGACATATTTTTTTGCCCCAAAACAGGAACAGTTTGAATTAATTTAATACCACGCAGCGAGAAAAATAATAAGACATTATATGCAAATTTATGCTTCTAATTATTCAAGCATATTTTTCCTTCTTTCCCTCAGTGTAACTGTACCAAGAATGAAGACTTCAATAACAAAGAACATATTAAAACAACTTTTTTCAGTTTATTACAGTCAAATATTTATTAAAAAGCCCATCAAACTTCCCAGTTCCTCATTTATTCTTTAATTTTTAATCAGATGTTGGGACATCTCTGTCTCACTACACAATGGTGTTGATAATAAATTGTGAAGTTTGTAAAAGAACATCAAGTGTTCCAACTTAATGTCATACTTAGACTGTTGAATAACAAAGGAGTTTGCCATTATTCAATGCACCCTGTTGACTTTGCAACAAATAGCAACATAAAATGTAAAAAAAAATCCATTTGGTAGGAACTGTCACAGATTTGCATAAAACCCTGAAATACACTAAACATCTTCTGTGTTTATGTCGTATGGATGTGGTCGCTTTTGCCTGCCCACACACTGGCTGCAATTTCACAAATAATGTTCTGCCTCCACTGTGTTGTTTATGTCCTAACCTGCAGGTTCTGCAGTCAGCTGTTTTCAAAAGCATCAAGTGTTTATGTCTTTATTGTTCAGGCTTTGATGATGTCATGTCAGCATGATGAACACTTAGTGTTGCAAGCACTCATGAAAGAGAACGAGAAAAGGAAAGAACAAGAGACAGAGGAAATCATGTTGTAATGTATGTGGACGGCGTAAATAGATTTTTATGACTGTAGTAGCTCAGACTAATCAATGGCATGTCTCTGAAATGCAATGGATATGATGTTGGAGAAATATTCTTCATCTTCTGCTTATTTATGATTTAAACAAGTGCTTCCACTTCTAGGTGAGCAAAGCAAAATGGACAAAAGCAAACTCAGAGAACATGAGACAAGATTGTCTTCGTGTACACTTAGGTGGCAATAAACTATAAATCGCAGCTTGTTTCGTGTTTTTTTTTGTGTGTGTGTGTGTTTATTTTAAATGGTGGAAAGTATAAAGCATTAACAGATTGATTCAGACATTATGTGGTCATGTGATCAATAGTTATGTAGTCATGTGGTCAATTATGACTCTGTTTGCAAATTCACTTTTTTTTTTAATTGATTAGATGTTCAGTGCATTTGGAACGTATTCACACCACTTCACTTTTTCCACATTTTGTTGTTACAGCCCTATTGTAATTGTATTATGTCAATCTCTTTTCTCAAAGTTCAAAACCAAAACTCTATTCTGGCTTTGTGGAAAAAGATTTTTGAGATTTCTGCTAATTTATAGCATTCACTCATGCATACATTCAGACATCGGATACTTACTAGTTCATGAGGCATGTGTTAGTTTACAAATAAGATGGAGTATGAGGGCATTTGTTATGCAATGGATTTTATGCAGGACTTTAAGAGTAAAGGGGGTTACATACAAATGCATAAGATCCCTTTTGGATATTGCATTTATAAAACACTTTGGAAATGGTATATGGTTTTTCTTCTGGTTCACACTTATTGTATGCAATACTTTGTGTTGTTTTGTCATAAACAATCCTTAATTTATGCTTGATTGTAATGAGACCAATTGTGAAGAAGTCTAGGGGGAACAAAGTTTCAAAGACAAGTTGTCTTCATTATTTGTTTTGCCTATTCTTTTTTGATGGATAGCATCATTTACTGTGAAAAGTTTCATCTTTCATCTGCTTCATTTTTTCAACGACTTTGTTTGAATAGAGAAAACTAAAGAGGAAAATCGTGGTAAAGCCAAATGAGAGAAAAAAAAACAATCATCAAGTTATGTAATCATGCTATATCATATGGGCACCACAATATCATTCCATTTCTTTGTTAAAAAAAAAAATTATAACTATACTCAAGCAAATGTCAGGAATAAGTTGTGTGGTGGGATGATGCAAAGTAACGCGTGGGTCCAGGGTTGGGTTGCAGAAGTAGCCTGAGGTTTTTGTTATGATTTAAATGAACTGAGAGGCTTTGGGAAAAGAACAAAGCCAAATGCCAGAGTGGAATATTTTGACATTTTCACACATATCACCAACTTCAAGGCAGGCTGGTTTTATTCACTGGGATATTTAAAGTGTTTTGGCTTAAAGCAAGAGATTATTGTAAAGGCTGTGTAATTCCCCAAACTACGACCCTGAACTAAGCCAGTCTGATCCAGTGTCAAAGGACAATTAGTATACAGCAGCATAGCCATAAAAGATTGCCTTCTTTTCTATACATAGCTCATTTGAAAGCTTGAAAGATGAACATTTTAGTGGTTGGTTGTTTACAGGAGAAGAACATTATATTAGAGCCATAGCTTAATGTTTACAAATAAATTGAGTAGGGAATAAAAAGTGGTAGAAAGTCTAAAAATTATTTTAAACCTTTTCAATGTTTCACTTTTGTAGTTTTTATGAATCAAACTATGATCAATGCTGTATATTTTATCTTTTCTTTAACAAATTCTTGACTGAATGAAAATAATTTTAACTAACTTAGGTGTATGAATAGTTTTGAACCAAACTATTCAATGTTGGTGATGTAGTTGACACAATTTTCATAAATTTAAAACTTAAAAAGAAGATTACAAAGCTGGTTAAGGTGCAGAAAGGTAATTTCGGCACCTTAAGTTGCACTTTACACAAACTGGACCTCTAGATGCAGAAGCAAAGAGTAATTTGTTAAAATCATTAGTGTTAATGACATTAATGATTCTTTGTTAACACTGCAAAAACAAGCAATTTCTCTTTAGGCAATAAATGAGTTGTGTTCAGTTCTGTTCATTTTAATTCAGATGAAACTGAGCAAGCTGCAGCTCCTAGATTATATATTGATTTATGCAGATTTTCATGCTGACTCACTAACATTGCATAAAGAGAGAAAAAAATGTAACAAGTTGATTTGTTTCGAGTGCCTGCTATCAAAGAGTCAAGTCTACATGTTGGACATTTGTGGAGTTAATCTATAACCCAAAAAACGGTCAATATTTGTGAGACTTGAAAAGAAGTTGTCTAATTTTTATAACACAATCTGTTGGTACATCAGTGTACGACACACAGCAAAGGTTTTGTAAAGTGTATGCTTTATCCAGTCACATCATTGTGATTTTACTGTATGTTTGTGAGTTATCCTATCTTACTTTGAAATTTAATATTAGTACAAGATATCAGCTGATGTGGAAGTGGAGTACAAACTGATTTTATGTAGTTAAAAAAAAAAAATGCTTGAAGGAAATGTGTCACATTGGTTAAGGCCTGGCTATTTTGGAGAACAAATTCTTTGCAGCAATGCCTCCAGTACTTCCTCTCTAACTGAACTTTTCGTGACCGTGTACAGAAGGACAGAGTTGTGCCTCCAGATGGAAAGTCTAAAAATACTCATTCTGAACACATCTTTATGTATGTAAGACACTGCAGGGGAGTGGAGTGTTGGTGGGAAACTTCCACACTATCTAGTTAAAAGTCGTACCGCTCACTGCACCAAAGAAATGACAACCTTCCCGTGAAATCTCACTGCAGTTTCATGCACCCCTGGTAAGAATTTAAAACTACTGCTTCTTGACCCAAGAAACTTTTTTTCCCCCAAATCTGATGTATAAAATCAGACTGCAAGGTGGGATTTTCACCTAAATATCTTTTAACAAACACCTGACATATAGAATATGGTGTACAAGTAAAACTACTCCTGGCCCTACCATGGTTCCTTTTCCAAGGCCTCAACAAAGATTATGAAAGGTTTCTAATAAATGTCCCTCCACTTAAATAAAACAAAATCCAACAGGTTGAGCTTGTTGGATCATCAAACAGGTTGATGATTGATAAACCTCTTCAGATTGAGCTTTGACTGCTTTTCAGAACAGTTTTTGGTTTTTGTCGAAATCTAACTAAGCATCTTCTATCGTCAAAAGTGGGTTCAAATGAGCATACACATTTAGCTTTTTCTAAAAATACTCATTCCACTTCAGTTTATTTCAAAGTTTTGTGAAGTTTTTAATCAGAAGCCAGTATTTTACCAGGTGTTGTGATATGCATGTTTAAATCTTGGAGATTCGAGTCTTAAGACCGAGATGAGGATAGAAAGGGACTGAGTCTGTGTTTGGTGAAATATTTTTGGTGATTTGTCCTATTGGTTTGGATCAAATATGACAAATGCCCTTGGATTTTTTTTTTTAAATGTCCTGATATATGACAGCCTGCACTCTACTGTAACAGGGCTCCCTGGGCATCTGACTGAGAAATAAGACCACAGCATCAGGGATCTTTCACTGTGCTTAGTGAATACTTTTACTTGTTTCGCCTTTATTTTTCAACAGACCCTTCTGGAATATTTGTCAGCAAATATTCCAAATACTGACACGATAAACAGACAAGTTTATTTACAATAAACTTGTCTGTCATTGTTGACTCCATATCTTATCTCTCACTGGTGCTTGTATTGATGTAAAAAGAATCTTGCTCACATCCTGTAAAATGGCATTTGTCAAAAACAAAACAAAAAAAATAAAATAAAATAATATTTTGATTACTGAAAACACTTTTAAATAATTTCTTGGATGCAATGTTAGCAACATAAAATATTTATAGAATTGTGACTACTGGCTTTAGGAAAGTATAGTCAACTCCTTTAAGCACAGCAGTGTATTTCTCCCATTAAGAACTGTTTGTGTACTTTTCAAAATGCCATGGGAGTCTTGTAACAGCAACAAACTTTAAAAGTTCTGATTTTATATTCATTTTGTGTCATAAATTATAGCATAGATGTTTGTGTGTACTCTTTGGATCCCTTAGATTTTAAGGCAAGGTTTATAAACACTTTAAATTGCTGAATGCTTTTTAAACAAACCTTCCAGTCTAAATGGGTTAAGGTTGTTACAGATCATTATTCAGAGCTTCAAAAAGCAATACTGCATTTACATAATGTCACTTCATTGCATCTTCCATTAGACTCTCCCTTCATCACAAATGTGTTATTCCTCTAAACCCCTCTCATGGTTTGTAACATTAAAGACTCAACATCAAACACTCAAAATGCACCAATAATAACAAATGAACATGCAAAAAATGAACATGGATAAATTACAAGGAGTAAGGAGAAGAGGTTTGTTGTGCCATTTAATAGTCTTTGCTGCTCTTTTAAAAAGCTTCTGTAACATTCTGAAGAGCAGCCTGGTTATCCTGAGGCTTGCTGACTATGACAGTGCTACTGCTGATTCTTAATTAGATTATATAAAGTGTTATATGTAGAAAAAGGCATGAAAAATGTCCTGATTTGGGTCTTAAATGACTCATGCTGGGACCACCATGGAGCAAGGGGAGGTTTCTGGTGACGCCACAGCCTCCTGTGGTTCTTATATTGGAAGTCCTTGGCTGTAGTTATTGAAGGGAAACCAGAATAGCACCACTGACCTGGTTTGTACAGGAATGAATGGTTAAGTGATATAAAAATATCAAAAATATTGCATCACCTTCAGCAAATTTTGGGACACTGAGTTTTTCTGGTTTCAGTTTTTACTTTACAAAGAAAATGTGAAGTTGACATGGATTTAGTGAGTTAAGTAAGAATATAAATCTTATAGATTGTCACTTCTGTATTTAACGTACAGCTGAAAGTTGACATTTACAGTGTATAAAGAAATTTTTTCAGTCTTCAATTAAGTCAGACTAAAATTTCGTAGTATTAGGTCTGTTCAGATAACCAAAATTTCTGTTTGCCAAATTTCTGAATAAATATTTTTTTCAGATTTGTTAGAAGCTGACACTAGCTTCATAAGGTTCTGGAAAGTACCAACAACAATTGAATTAAAACATGGATATGTTTTAGAGCACATCTCAAACTGCACTGCAAAGACATGACATCATAGATACTGTTGAAGCAATCTCACCCTGAAGACATTCAGACATTTGCCCCATGTTATAAGTGAAAAAAAAAAATCAACCATGGAGAACTAGTACTTTTTCATCAATGTTAAGGAAATATTCACCTAAGTCCAGCTCCATTATTGATGAAAAGTTACTTGTAAGTCAGTTTGGACTTATTTCAAGTGTAAGATATTTGCATCATAAACTAGACCAAAAATACTTAGTAAGATTTTGCTTGCACCGCACTTTATCATAGACAGGGCAGGAAAACAGACCCAAACCCATTTCAACTGTGTGTCTTGTATTTTATCTCCACTGCACCAAAGTGCTCCTGTCTGAAATGTGCTCTGAAACAATGTTTTTGAAGTGTTATGGTTTTGGATCTTATACAAGTCACAGCATAGTAGTTTCATTTTAATTAGCAGCATTGCACAACATCTGCAAGTTAATTTAGCTTCAATAATTCAGACCAAGAACTGGAACTCATACACTCTATAATGTACATTCATTACTCACAGCTATGTAATGATATGCAATAAATTTGAATATTATGGAAAAATTAATTTATTTCAGTAATTCATTTGACTAAACAAAACACATTTTAAATAGACTGATTACACACAAGCTGATGTTTTTATGCCTTACTTTAATTGTAATGATTTTCTGCTTACAGCTCATGAAAACACATTTACGATTAGAATATTACATCAGCTCTATAAGAAAAACATGTTATTTATTTATTTACCAATAAATGCAGGCTTAATGATAAGATGTGTAATGCTTTAAATGATAATGATATCACTGTCTGATTGGCCAGTAAACTCACTTTACCTAAAGATACACAAAAGAACATTTGCTTTACGGTCAAAAGGAAGATGAACCACCCAGGCCAACGTTACAGGCAGGATGAAGGATGTCACCACAATGACTTGTGCTTTACTTTCATGACATAACAATGATGCAGTAATTCATAGAAAAGGAGACCCAACTAAGTACTGACTCAATTAATACTGCAGTGCATTGACAATTGCTGCATTAAAAATGCTTAAAAAGAAAAGTCAGCTATTTCTGAGAAACTGAATTTGAGGTGTTTAATTTTTTCCAAGCCTCCATTATCAAACTTATTAGAACAAATACATAAAACTTGTCATGCTGAGTAAATAAATCTACATAATTCAAGAGTTCCATTTTTTGAATTCAAATGACTAAAATAAATAGGGTGCTTTTTAGATGCACCCATGTAGTCTCAATTGGATGATCACTCCCATATTTACTGCAAACAAAACCTGAAACCTATGTTGGGTAAAACATATCATCAGTGACTCAGGAACCAAAACAGTTTCATAATTAACACTTGGAACAATTTGTCTGCCATGAAAGCTATTAAAACCATGAACTTGACTTTCAGTTGATGTACACAACTATCTGAGAGCAAAGTTAATTAAGGCTGTTTTTTATTGTGTCTAAAATGACATTTGGGAAACAGGATGCCCTCCTTTAGTGGTGGATAAGCTCTATAAATCACCCTTCTGCCCACTGAGGTGTAGATGAACTTGATAACTCGTGAGCAGTTAAACCAGTGGTGGGAAAAGACAAGACAAATTGTCACATGGAGGTCTTCACGTTGCAAGCCTACCAAACCATTGGATCAGTATGCAATTTTAAGAAAAAGACAAAAAACAAACCCTGCATTGGATACAATTAATATTGTCCAATCATTCACCTCAATATTTAAAGGGGCAGCATTATGCAAAATCAATTTTCTTGAGCTTTACATCATGTTATAATGTTATCCCCTCATCAAAAACATACCTTGAGTGTTGCTTTGATTCTTTCATGCATGTTTGAAAATTCTATAAATCCCCACGGCAACCATTGAGCTGTGCAAAACGAGGTCAATCTAGCAGAATGTAACTCCTTATCTGAGCTGGAATTTTGAAAGCTTCCTAGTTTCTGCCTCTCAGAATAGCCTTCCCCTGCAACTCCCTCACTCAGCTCCTTCAGACTAGTCAGCAAAGATTAGCAAACACTTGGCAGAACTGCAAATTTGCTGAGCTCATTAAATAAGCTATTTCTCAGTGCAATGTTGTTAAAAACATTGCTAAAAGGTTAATAGAAGAGCATTGTGATGATTTCCTGGAGGTGAAGTTTCAGAAAGAGCAGGAGTTTTTAAAGACTTAGAGGCCCAATTTCAATGTACTTTTTAAATTAAGGAAATAATACAAGTGCTTGAGCCAAAATTTTTGAAATAAAAACTTTGTCTTGTATATGTCCAAGCTGTTTTTCTTTGTTTTGTTATATCAACACTTTTGCTGCCCTTTGGCTGTCCGTAGAAGCCCCCGTCAGCACGATCAGTTTGCCGAAAAGTTTCTGCGCCTCATTGCACTCAAGGAGCTTATTCCCCACCGGGAGGCAGCTGTAGAATCTGCTCTCTAATAACAGAAGTGGTGACGCAGCATGCTGGCTTGATTCCAGACCGGCAAATCAGCGTGACAGCTTCTTTAAGCGGCACATCACTGCTTCGGGCCCCGTTCCACCATTGCCCATGTTGTGCCATGTTTGTGAGGGGAATGTGAAGTGTATTAGGATTCCTTAAAATGCTGTAACATACGACATGACTGAGCCACCCAGTTTGAGAGAGTTAGAGCCGTGGGCAGATGGTGGTGAGGCTTTTGGAATGAATTAATGAATGTGGAATAGAAACTAGGAAACACTGTCAGATTTCATGAAACTTTCAAGACTTTGGCTCTAAAATTGGGTCAGAGCAAAGGATAGCACAGAAAAATGGAAAATAATTTATTGCTGAAGCTTATAGGCAGGAGTCTGAATAGTTCTAATAATCATTGAATTGTTAGTGTGTCCGACGATTCAGTTTTATTTGAAAGGCATCTTTCTGACAAAACTGATATAAACAAAAACTGAAAAAAACAACAACAAACAAACAAAAAAAACAAAAATGAGAAATTGTAAAAGGAGCAGCAGGAGGTGGCAAGACTTTCTAGTTGTAAGTTACAATTAACTTACAACTATTTAACTGTATATAATGTCAATTGACATATTAAATTCACTGGCATAGAACCAATGAAAGCAACTGTAGAACTTGCTCAAATTTGTAAACTTTTTATATGATATAATAGTTAGCCTTCCATATTCTGAAGAGACAAAAGCCCTTATTTATCAAATGTGAGAATCTTCAGAAAAATGGGTCATTTTCCCTTTCATTTCAGAATGCATCAACTTGAATCTGAATGTAGGGTGCAATCAAAACCCTCGACAGCTCTCATATGATGAATGCAGGTTTTTGTAAGTGCAGACTTACAGTGCAAGATAGGAAATAAAGCTATGTTTATTGGGGGACATTTCTTATTAATGACTTGACTGATTTATTATGCAGATCAGAGAGGCTGGCTGCATAAATGTTGCATAGGTTGCATAAAGTTGTGACATTGCAGTAATCTAAATATTATGAGAGGCTTCACAATATTTAGAAGCTATATTAAACTTATACAGTTGCCTAATTATCTGACAAGATGGAGAAAAGCAGGGTGGAAAAAAAATTACTTAAGCTTTCTAAAATGTAAAGTATTTTAAGACAGCAGTGACTGAGCTTAAAGTTTTTCAGGAGAGTGGCTGTTGTATCTAAGACGGAGTAACAGTAGGAATCTGGATTGTGTGTAAGATTAATTTCTGCCTGTTTGTTCAGAACATAAATTTCACAAGAAGATGCCAAGATGCCATCTGTGACTGTGGATCTCTGGAGTATATTTATACAGAGGAGGAAATTGTTTTCTAACTTGGCCATAAACTGTTTAGGTGCTTTCCATTTTGAGTTTTATGGACACCAGAACCTTTAAGCAGATCCAAAACTTAAATTACAAAGTGATTTTTTTTTCTCAGATAACAAAGTCAACAGGTGACATAGTTCCACGTCACAAAAATGTGTGGTCAACATTTCTGTCACTGAATGGAAGCTGTTATCAGCTGAAGGAGAAACCTTTGTCAGCCGCTTTTGAGGAAATCTCAAAAGAACTCCAAAATTACCACCATCTCCTTGTAATTACTGACAAATAGACAATAAAAAGAAAGTTTCCATCTAATGAAAGCACAAATTACGTAAAATAATTGCATACATGCAGTTTAGTAGCTAATCCAAACCCATCAGTCCTTATTGCATCATAAAATCTGGCCTGAGTTGATTAAAATTGGCAACTGACAAATTAAACTTTCCAAAACACTGCAAGTGGATGGCCGAGTTTACATATTCCATTGCTTTTCCATGCCTTTATGCATCTAATTTGTAAGGAGCTTAGCTTCTCTTCATGGTCTTAAACCCATCACTCAATTACTAAAACTTCTCCAACCTTAAAAGGCACAACGCGTTATTACCAGATGAAAGGAAGCGTGACAACAGAAAAACAAAGTTAACAAGAATTTTTGTCTTGAGACACCAAATTATTAGAGAAATGACATGTATCTTACAGAAAATGGCTTGAAATAATGCAAAGGTCATTGTTTAACAAGCAAGAGATGTCCAACAAACACACCTGTCCATAACGTTTAAAGGTTTCACTTCATCAAAAAGGTTTTGTGAATGCTATTCTTTTAATGATAGTGTCACAAAACAAGGAAGAAAAGTCAGACAGATGCAAATAGAAAACTCAGAGGGAGTGAGTAACCCGCAAACGTTTAAGGTATGATAAATAAGATAGCAAACTTCTTGGCAGCAAACATGACAAGTGAGTCCAGTGTGAAACAAAGAATAAATATGTGATTAGAAACATCATACCTGCTGCTAACCATCGAAGAAAATACACAAAAAAAGAGTAAAATAAAGAAAACACGTCTACTTTCTGATCATCTTTACATTGTGCAATTTTCACTTAAATCAGAAAAAGACCTTCGGTTTAAAGAGGTATTTACCCCATTCTATTCCAACCACATGCACAAGTGATCCCAAGTTAAGTTCACTGTTTGAGCTATATTGTTTCTAACTTGTTTACACACCTACATAACGTTAAACTACATGATCAGAACCAAACAAGGGAACACAATTAAAACAAATCCTAACACTTGTGTTTGCAGTCCTTATGCTGCTGTTGATCATTATCAAAAACAGGGAGAGTGGTTGAGAAGACATGTCTTTTATCATGCGTGTGCGTCAGCCTCAAAATGTGATGATACGATTGTGAGGCAGAGGGGTAATTAAGCTCAAAGCTGACAGAGTAAAAACACTCCAGCTTGACCTCTTGCCTGTTGGCTGACTGGAGGTAACAACCTTCAAATCCCAGTAGGGAATTCCAGTTTAAAATGGGTGAGATTGCAAAAATAAATACACAGCAGCTGTCTACACAATATGTTCCCTGTGGCACCAGTCTAAGAAAATCTGGTCTTTGCATGGTGTAATATGTCTAACTGAGAGGTCTACAATATTTGTAAGGACATTTATAGAGCTCACACAAAACAAATAAGCTAGATGATCTAAGGAGGCTTGTTTCGAAGTATGCAGGTAACACATCAAAATAGTCCGCCAAGCAAAAGTGTGTTTAACAACCGACAGAGCGCTGACTTCGCAATCAAAATGTGGAAAACTAAACAAAGATGAAGGCTCCTAGACCAATGGTTGAAAGAAATAAAGAGTAATGATGGTCAGATGGAGGGCTCAAAAGTTTACTTAAATTGTAGTAGGGCAGGGTGATATATCACCAACATTCTGCATAATCAAGCTTTGTTTCAAGTGTGAGATCTATAATGACAATATTACCAAAAACCAACCAACCAATCAACCATCTGTAGAGGTGGTCCCAACACAAACTTGTTAATTTTTGTATTTAACAAAAATAATCTACAATATCTATTTGATCAATCTCTGCTCAATGAGTCCACATATAATACATTTTGATGTTTGGTACATTACCACCCAGTGCAAGCATCAAATATTTGTATCCAAGAAAAACATTTAAGGCAATCCTGGAACTAGTTTTGCAATGCTGAAGCACACCTGCAGATTTCAAACATACAATAAAACTAACAAAACCGAATACGAAGCTGCAGTGCAAGGAATTTTTATGGATTTTCTAAATGAAGATTTAAATTAACAGTAAATTTTACGGAGGAGGACTGTTGATGCTGTGACATTTGGAGAGTGGAGCCAAATAGCAGCAGGACAGAGGTAGACACATGATGGAGATTATGTTTAATGATGAACTAAGAACTCAGAGCATGAGGGAACAACAAGGAACCAGGGAAACAGTAGAACCCAGCAGTGAGTCAAAGAAACCAAGGAGATTATATACTGTGTGAATGTGGCATGGAGAGCAGGTGAGTATATTTAACAGAACATAGAGCAGCTGGAGGAGAATCTATGCAGGGAACAGAAGGGAGGCAGAATAATGGAAACACAGAGGATCTAATTATCCAAAAGCTAAGGAGTAATTCTAACATAAGAGATTAAACCAAAAAGCACAGAATAAAATGCAAGAACAACCAAAGAAACTCAGTGAAATAGAAGGAGCTAATATCAAGAGACTAATAACATTAAATGACCTAATCAGAAACAAAACACAAACACTCAAATTGTGACAGACGTGTGCTTTTCTCCAGATGAGTAAAGCTCAACATTTCCTCCTCACCAGCAGGTACTGTGAAATCCAAATGAGGTGGCAAATAATAAAAATAAAACTGCCATCAATCTGTTTGTAGATGCTCATTCTCAACACATTCAGCGTTGTCTCCCAGAGAGACTTAATCTACCCCTACCTCAGCTCCCTCACCTCATCTCAACCCAAAAATCCTCCTCTTTTACTCTCACCTACAGACTGAGTTCTATTAAACAGCGAGCGATGTAGGAGGTTACTGGAAAGCTGCAGCCTCATCTGTGAGTGGCTTGATTTAATGAAGAACATATGGTTCAGTTTGAAACGTGTGTGTGTGTGTGTGTGTGTGAACCTAGAGGTGGTTCCTGCTCAGTAGGTTCATCGCTATAGAAATTCAGCTCGTTCTTTTCGGGAGGCAGAAGTCTATAGGGATGAATGCTTAAATAAAACAAGCAGTGTGGGAGTGAAGCTGGTCAGAAATTTAGCAGAGAAAATATCGTCTTTTATTTGATGACACGACAAGATGGAATCTATTATACCAGGGGTCCCCAAAGTCGGTTCTCGAGGGCCGGCATCTTGCACATTTTAGTTCTCCCCCTGGTGGTACCAACAACCTTTTCAGCATGCCAGTGTTCTTCTCAGGCCTTCTAATGAGCCATCATTTGATCCAGGTGCTTTAAACCAGGGAGAGAACTAAAACATGCAGGATGTCGGCCCTCAAGGACCGACTTTGGGGACCCGTATTATACCTTTATGTTCAAAATAATTGCAGCTTGTCCTCGGAGGCATCATTTTGATGTTAGATAGATGTCAAAATTATGATTATTAGGATATAGATTTCTTTCAATTCAAGGGTTTCGCATAGAAAAAAAACAATAAAAAAATGATCTGTTGTTTCAAGTGGTAAAATTGTTTAAACTGAATTGTACAAAACCAGAATGCCAGGAAAAACAAATCTGTGAGGGAAAAACTAAGTACACCTTTACCATTTCTTTACTGGGTCTGTTATGAGGAAATCAATATGAGGACAGTAGGCTGAATAAAGATTATTGGGTGCATAAGATGTGTAGTATCTCTCAAAGATTATACTCAATCAAAATAAGTCGGATAGCGCTCGTTTTTCTTGGTTGAAAATTGGAGTAGAATACATATCTACACTGTGTTCCAAATTATTATGCAAGCGATATTTTCTCAGATTTTCTTAAATGGTCAATGCAAATGATGGCCAGTATAATTTTCAAGTCGGGAACTATTACAGTATAAATCAGATTTTACTGAACAAAGCTCCCCATGAGAACAGTATTTTTTTCAAAACTAAAAAACTCAAAATGCACTGTTCCAAATTATTACGCACAACATATTTTCTAAACATTTGATGGATTATAAAGAACTGCAAACGGTCATTCTTTGAATGTGCAGCATTTAGTGGTCACATGTACTAAAACCAAAAGCTATTTCAATCAAAAACATCTTAACAGACAGAGTTACATGTTAACATAAGACTCCTTCTTTGATATCACTGCACAATTCTTGCATCCATTGAACTTGTCAGTTTGTGGAAAGTTTCTGCTTGAATTTCTTTCAGGATAATAATTTGGAACACAGTGTATTGCTATAGGAGTAGATGTTGCAAAACAATAAATATAAAATGTACGTACTTACTTTTGTGGATAGTGTAGACTAGATAATAGTGACACAGAGAACAAATCATAAATATAAACATTCATAATGTGTAAAGTTTTAGATACTGTAGTGTGAAATGCATAACTTATATTCTGGATGAGTCAGCTGGGTATTCAATAAGCACTAGCTTCTTACTGCTACTGTCTGAAACAATATGAAACTTTTGTTTTATGTTTAATATTATTCTTAATTTTATTTTTAAAATTGTGATGAAATGTGTTGTTGATATGTTTAAAATAAAGATTTAATGAATGTAGTCGCAGCAATTTAAGGTTCAGTGAGAATGGTTATTCACATTAGTGGAACATCTAGAAAAGTTGCTAATCTTCTCAGACATGAATTTCCCTGTACGTTTACCTTAACACCAGCAGGAGTAAGGCCCAGAAATAAAATAAAATGAAGAACATCAGCACTAACGCCTCACAACTCTCAGGCATGGTGCGGAGAGGTGATCGTGGAGTCATTGAGTCAAACCCTAAAACTAAAGAACTATAAAACTATAGAATCCAAATTAAATCCATCAATCAGACAGCTGAAGTGCTGCCAAAACTGGGTCACCAATATAGGAATGATCTCAAATGCAGCTGCAAACCTGAAACAGAATAACTAAAGAAGAAAATAATGATGATTTAACAACCCAATTAAAATCAAGCCTGCAATAGAGGATATATTAGCTTTGATCTTTCTAATGCAACTTTTTAGAACTTATTTTAAGAAGAAAGTTTAACATCTTTGCCAAGATTTTGATCTTTTTAACATAAAATTAAAAGGCATACATTATGATTTTTTCATTTGTGAGGGTTGTATATAAAATACTTATGTACTAGTTAATGCACAACAGAGTTGTTTCAGCAGTCATTGTGCAAGAGGCAGGAAACACCCTGGACATGTTGCCAGTTCATCACAAGACAAACGACCATGCATGCCCACACTCATACCCAAGGGGAAATTAGAGAGACCAATTAACCATAAACTCACGTTGTTGGTTTGTGGGAAAGCCATAACACCCAGAGAGAACCCCACAGAAAGACTCCAGGCCAGGATTTGAACCATAAACCTTCTTGCTGGAAGGCAGCAGTGCTACCAATTGCTCCACTGTGTAGCCTCTATAAAATCCATCCCATATACAAGCACTGCTTCTCAACATAAGCCTCTAAAATCTTACAGTCTTACAGAGCTGATATGTTTTGGGGGAGTTATGGTTATATTTGGCTTGTTTTATGATTCAGCATCTGGAGGTGGTGTTAGCATACCTATTTGCAGGGTAGTGTGTTAACAGCCTTGACCATGCCATTTAACACCGTTTTCAGCCGTTTGGGAACAGTAAAAGCTTTCCGTGTCTGAACTGCCAATGAGGGAAATGTAAGTATTTGAGAATAAAACTGCCAGCAAAGTAATCAATTCAGTAAATGCTGGTGTGGGTTTTCTGTATGTTCTCTTGTACTTCAGAGGTTATCAGGTGGCGCTTTCACTAAAGAAGGCAGAAGCTGTTAAGCGGAAAGAGGGAACTGTTCCTTCCAGGTGATTAGATTGGCAGCAAAAGCAGCAAAAAAAAAAACAAGTATACCCTTAAAGCTTCTGCAAGAGACAAGAGCATAATTCAACCAACTTGATTAACTGATCATCAGCAAACAACAGCATGAGAACTTGAGGGGGAAATTCACAAAGCAGTACAACATCACATTTGGTCTGTTTGCGTGTGCTTTATTTTAGCAATTGAGTCACAAATTAACTGATCAAATGCAGCAGATATGAACAATTTGCACCTACTTTTGCATCTGTTCACAGCTAAGTCACAAACAGAAGATGAGAAGATAGACGGAGAAAATATAAACAGTTTAAGTATTTTATTGTTTGAATTATGCTGCTGACCTGATGAGACATTAATTAAAAATTTATTAACATAATCTAACCAGACATGTTGGATTCGAACTGCATTTCTAAATGAATAACAGATTCTGCAGAATTGAAAAAAAAAAGTTCAAATTTATTATTTTGTAAAATTACAATATACTGTATGCTTCATGCTTGTAACTTGTAGTTGTAATAGAATAAAAAATATATATATTATGCCCGGGTACGAGGGACCTCCTGCATCCCGGTCCCTCATCTGACACCTGGAACAACCTCTTAAAGTATGCAATGCAGAAAGTTTTTTTTTCTTTTAACAAAATAATTTAGTTGACTTCTGTTCATTAAATTCTGAATGATAAGCATCTTCTGGAATATTTCCTAATTATGTTGCTTTCTGTTTTAACAATTTATTTACTACCTCACTTTATGTATGCGATACTTTTTAAAACAGCTTTGCTGACCAAAGTCATTTACAAAAAAAGACAAAAAACCCCCAAAAACGACTAAAGATAAGAGAATAAAAGATACACAAACATAGAAGCAGAAAAACTGACTAAGAAAAGAGTTTAAAACAAATAAAGCAAGTATGAGTGCATGACATCAGATATGAAATGGGGCACAACGCAGCAGGGGGAGCTTACGCTGGCCACAGGTTCTGGATGTTTCTACCTTTACTTGCCATGGTTACAAGTTGTATTCTTTGTTTGCCTTACTTATACATAAACTCCTTCTTATGTCAAAGCATCAGTATTCTAGCATCCCGTTAATTGCAAATCAGTGCTTCAATGTGGCCTTAATCTTATTTTGTTTACTGAAAGGATTTTCGAAGTCACAAGTGCTGCAGTCCACACAGTTTGAATTTGCTGTGTAGTTCACCTTGACTTTCCAATCAAATTTTTTAAGTATCCTTGTTCTGAGCTTTCTAACCACTGTGAAATGGAATACACATTCTCATCTTTTTATATTCCATCAATAAAACTCCCCAAAGACCCCTGTCGTTTTACTGTGGCCTATTTTTCTGCCCCCATCACCCTTAAAGCTTTTTACCTATTTCCTATATA
>CAEFZY010017515.1:0-21860 GCA_903066815.1 Brachyrhaphis roseni | reverse complement strand
GGTAAGGTTTAGGTCTGTGATGGTTAGGTTCAGGGTAAAGGTTAAGGTAAGGTTTAGGTCTGTGATGGTTGGGGTTAGGCTGTAGAAATTAATGGAAGTCAATGTGAAGTCCCTACAAGTGATGAAAACACGACTGCGTGTGTGTGTGTATTTTACTGCATAGATCGGTAAAATCTGTATTTTACCGAATTAATGCTAATCTGGGAAAATAGATTTCTTGTAAACCTGTGTTAAAATATAAGGGATACTGGATCTAGGTTGGACTGCTGTGATGGTTTTCAGTGGGTAGCGTAAAATTTCCCTCATTTTTAAATCCTAAACTTGACAGGTGTGCATTAACTGGGCAAATACAAACACTCTGCAGCATCTCACCATCAAAGTCCATCAGTTTTGAAACGTTTCCCAAATCTGAGGTCACACTCAAGGCCTGGCGGACTTTCAGATTTGTTTCCCTGAAACAAATGACAATCTGTAAGTTTCGCTTCACAAACACAAACACCCGTCCAGCTCAGTTTGGATTATATATATTTTCTGATTATATTTTGTATAACTGGTGCAGCTCTCACCCATCCAGCTCTGCTGTCTCAATATAGCAAAGCCCATAAGGCTCGCTGCTGCACAGGAGGAGGATATCGGCCTGCGAGAATATCCAAATCAAACAGTCACATTTACTGGAGTAACTTCTTAGAAAAAATTCACTTTTAGGAGTATTTTTGCTTTTTACTTTTACTTGAGAAATTTTATTGTGAAGTATTTTTCCTCTTAAGTAAAATTTATGTTTTTAGCCACTGAATAAAAAACAAGTTTTTTTTTTTTACAGAAATAAACAGATATGGAAAAAATTGCCTGATTTTATTGTTTGATATTTATATGAATTAGTCATTTCCGTCATTAAAGTACCAAAAAATTTCAGTAAATGTAACTAGTTAAAACTTTACATTTTGAACTGTCTGATGTAATTTTAAATATTAAATGGTTGATCAATTGATTAGTTACCAAAATACTTTTTCACTCTTTCTTGAGTAATTTCTTGGATGGTTATTTTTTACTTTTACTTGAGTAGAAATATGTTGAAGTAGTGCTACTTTTACTTTTAAGTAAATGTTTTATGTACTTTACCCAATGTAAACATGTTGCAACACTTTTAGCAAAATTAAATTTTTACTGGAACTTTGTAAACATAGAATTATTTTTAATAAACCGATACTGATAATTTCACTCTTTGGTTTCTTAGTTCTTTTAATAATTTTTACATGTTCTTAAATTAGTTGTATCATCTTTTATACATTTATTTAGTTTGTATTTAATTATTCCTGTTCACTTCATACAAAATAACCAATTTTGCATGTAAACACAACAAACTGTGGCAAAACCTCAGAACTAAATTGATTAAATTCAACAGTTTTACAGACAAATGCTTCTCAAGAAACAAAATTAATCTTATTTAAAACAAAAAACATAATCTAAATAAAACTTTTCACAGTGATTCTTATATCAAGGATAAAAATGGGTTTCCAAAAAGTAAATATAATTATTTTTAAGGCTTATCTATGCAAATATGACAAATAATGTTTTGGGAATGTAATTGAAAAACCTATTGGAAGTTTGCATGTTTATGCATTTAACTCACAGCAACAAACTGATTATTCTCCAGTTTGATGATGTCTCCCACTCGAACATTCATCCATTTCTCCTTCTGTAAACTTAAACAAATAAATCTAAAATCAGTGGGTTTGTTCGGGGATTTTACTGAAACTTGTTGACAGGATCTGACAGAAGTACCTTCCTCTGATGAGAACCTGAGACTGGCGGTTGTTGACTTGCCGATCACTCTTGTGTCGAAACTGAAATTTGAAAAAGATGATTTTTTTTTTTAATAAAAGTAATTCTTTTGAGATTGATGAATAATGAGTGAGGAGGGGAATCATAATCCTACGTAGTCGTCGGTGGCATCTTTGACAGCTGTGATCACCAGCACCAAAACCAAAGGCACGATGGTTGTGAACCAGGACAGAGACGAGACTTCTGGGATTAACTATAAAGAAAATCTACTTCAAGACTTTCAACCAAGCTCAAGTCATGTTTATTTATAAAGCACATTTCAGCAACAAGGAAGGTTGATATTGTAGTGCTAAGCCGTTCAGTGATTTGTAAAATAACAGCAGTATTTTGAGTCTGGTGTTAGTTTAGAGGTTTACATATAGGCTTTTAATTTAATGCTGCATTTGAAGTGTTATTCTTTTAGAGACAAATACCGTAATTTCCGGACTACAGAGCGCACCTGATTATAAGCCGCACCCAGTACATTTTAAAAGCAAAAACCATTTTGTACATACATAAGCCACACCTGTCTATAAGCCGCATGTGCCAACATACATACGGTACACAGAAAGAGTTTTCAAACTTTTAATAATATACCTTAGCTTTTCTTTCCAAACAGTGCCTGTGACGCGGCAGTAACACAACAGCAATACGGTAGTAGCACAGCACTAACATTACTGGTTAAAAAAACATACCGGTAAAAGTCACTGAGAGCCGTCTTCATCTGAGACGTGTTAAGTTACATTAAACTTGCGTCTTCCTCTACACATATATTCCCCATGTCTCACTCTTACCTTTTCTGCTCGAGCGCCCCTGTTGCAGTAATCAATGTGACTAAAGATAAACACATGGATGAGTTTCTCCAGATCTTGCTGGGACATTAGTCCTGTAATCCTGGAGATGTTCTTCAGGTGATAAAAGGCCGACTTTGTAATCGTCTTTATGTGGCTCTGAAGGTTCAGGTTTGAATCCATTGCCACACCCAGGTTTTGGGTCATTAGTTTCTAGCTGTAATAATTAAAACTGTGTGCCAGCTTGTTCATCTTTAGACCCTCAGTTTTGGCAGATCCACACATTGATCTGTTCCAAGCATCTGTTCTGTGACTGGATGGATTCAGAGTAACCTGGTGACGTCATAATGTAGATCTGTGTATCATCTGCGTAGTTACGGTAGCTAATCTTCTTTCTTGTTATAACCTGAGCTATCTTGTAGATATTAAATAGGAGGGGACCCAGGGTTGAACCTTGTGGTACCCCACTAACGAGCAGATGGTCTGCCTTACCTGGAGGATCAGCAGCACAACAAAGTAAGCATTCGCCACCCTCTGGAACTGCTCAAACAAGTTGATGGGCAGGAAGGTGAAGACGTTGTACTTTGAAGTCTTAATGTGATTGTTCTGCACAACAACAACAAAAATAATGTAAACAATACAGATTAAATCCTGCGGGTTTCAGCTGTGGGTAAAGGCAAAAGCAAAAACTGAAGCAACTGTAAGGTTCACTTACAGCGTATGAGAACTTCTCATTGTATTCTCGTGCATTGGCTTTTACACGGCGTTCCTTCTCTGCAGTCACAAAATACACGGTTTTATTCAAAACATGAATATTTTCAAGGCTTAAACGATTAATCAGTATTAATCAATTATTGGAATAATTTTAAACTAATTTATTAACATATTCATTACATACTCAGAGCAGAAATTAAGCCAAAAACTGTACAAAATATATATACATTTTGCATTTAAGATAAAAGAAAACACTTATCGGAGAATATGTTCTACCTCTAAAATAGTTTTAGGTTTACCTGGTTCACATTCACCAAAGGAAAGTTTTGTTATTGCATTTTAGGTAATAGAAATGTTATTTTATCATTTAAAAAGGAATTTATTTATTTACTTCAATCTTTTAATGTATTTCTAATATTGTATAAAAAATATGCTTAACTGGCTCAATGAAAAATTTGTAAAATGTGCCAATTTTTATCGGGTTAATCGTCAGATTAATCGATTTGAAGTGTTATCCCTTTAGAGACAAATGATACAACCATACAAGACATAGATGCACAAGTTTAATATTTTTACACACTGTCAGAAATTACACAGAGAACCAAATATTTACAGTATACATATTTAGAGCCCGTCACAATAACACATTTTATTGAACAATAACTAGTCCCTGAAATGATTGTGATAAATGATAATATTGTTGCTTTGGACCATTTTTGACCAAAACCACAAAATCTTACCAAGTATTTTTGGTCTAGTTTCTAGTGCAATATCTTAGTTAACTTGAAATAAGACCAAACTAACTTAAAAGCAACTTTTCAGAAAGAAATAGGAGCTTGTTTTAAATAAATATCAATAAACTTTAATTTCTCATATCACATTGGAAATGTAAGATATTTTAGATATCCAAAATAAATAAACAAAACAAATGTCAACAAAGTTGCCCTTCAAAAAAATGGGCTAATTGAGATCAAAGTCCCACATCAAAGACTTTTGTCGTCCAATTTTTAGCAGAAAGAGAGACAAGAGAAAAACAATCTTGCAAATGGAAATTATTGAGCTTGTTTTAATTTATCATGCGATTAATTGATTTATTGCTTATTGAAAAATATATTAATATATTAATTCTAGATGAATTTAAGTAACCTTCTGGCCCAAATTGCCAAACTTTTTAACAAAGTTCAACATATGCTTTAAGGATAACATATTATTCAGCAGCTTAGTTTCCACGGAGGAAGCAGAAAAATGTGTTTGTCCAGCAGCTTTTTGGTTATTTTAATTTTCCAGTCCTTCAGAATTTAAGTTGCACCTCCAGTTCTTGAACCGTCTCACATAAAGTGACGAAGCATTTTTAGATGCAATTTTATCCTTTATAGTAGGAGCAATTATGAACAGCAGTGATTTTGCTCCATATTGATTTATTATTTAATGTCCTGCATATTGTTTAAACTGATCTGGAGGTGAACTTTCATAAAGAGAAATGACTCCGCAGAGAGCCTTTTAATGGGAAAACTGGGTTAGATTCACAGCAGATATGACAAATATTAGTCATTTCTAACACTTTTATTTAACAAATATACCACAATAAACCTTCTTACTGAGAGGAAAAACACTGAATTTTAATCTGGTGTGTGACCAACAAATATGAAGCTCAAAATATGCTGGTTATCATATCGTCAAATAAAAACTGGGCATTGATTGAAGGAACTCATATTGGGAGAAAATAGTATAAATAACATTTCCAATAACACTCACAGTTTTGTTTAAAGTCCTTAATTGGAATTTATCAGGACTAATGAATTACAGTTTGCATTATGATGGGACATTTTTGAAGATAAATGATACGATTCAATAAATGCCTACCTGCAGTAACACAAGCATATCAAGCTAATATTAGCTGATTAGTCAGGCTATCTGCAGTCGTCTGCTTGCAGTTTTGTAACAGAGTTACTTCAAAAGTTATGATTTAATTATGTTTTATTTTGGTTTATGGGGAGAAAACTACCCAGATCAAACTGGATCTTTGTGAAAAAGTGAAATAATGCAGGTCAGTTGCATTATCTAGCGTTTTCTTTTGCGTTATTATGCTCAAAAGAATAAAATATGGAACAGCTGTGAGGCTGACCAACCAAACTAAACCTAAAACTCACAACAAAACCCAGAACAGCCCAGAACTAAAGCTACCTATAGGTCAGCCTTGCTTTGTGTTAGGGTCAAAGTTCATAATCCAACAATAATCAAAACACTTTAATCAACCAGGAAATGACCGTAACGCTGAGCAAAAAATAAAATAAAATAAAATAAAAAAGGCACCCATAGAAGAAAGTTGCAACCATTAGTGACCAAAAACAAAACAAAGCCTTGTCTCACAAATCCTAAAAATAAAAGTGGCCTAGTCAAAGCTTCTTGAATTTAAACCTGATTGAAATGTTCAACCTTAACCAAGCTGTTCAAAAAAACAAACTCAAAAACAACACAGGACCAGGTTGGTCTGGATATATTTTCTTTTTCAAATTAATTAATGAAATCATAATTTTAAAGTCACATTTTGTATTTTTGTTTGACGATATGAGACATGAAAAGCAAACTAGAAAAGAGATACAATGTTTATAGTTTTATTACACTTTGTTTTATCTGTGTCTTTATCTATCTTACATGTAGAGGCTTTTATGAACCCTGCCACGCTAATAGTTTTCATTGGAAATGACACCTCACTGACTTTACATCAGCAATTTGGCAACACAAAGGTGAGAAAATACCTGTGGCATCTTGAGCTTGTCTCTACCTGCCCATCTTATTCCACTAACTCTGTAACAAGTTAACCATTCATTCCCCTCTGGGTTCAGTTCAGTGGTATTATCATGCTCCATCTTATTTAATTACGTCTAAACAGTAAACAACCCCAGTCAGAAACACTAGCCACAACCTTACAGTCGAATTATCGAACGTTATCTAACATTTCACACAAGACAAACCTGCTGTGTCCAGACGAGGTTAAACTGCTGCTCAATTATGTATAACATACCTGCAGCAGGCTGCAACAAGACAGATGATCTCACACATCGGCTGAGATCAGCTATCAGTTACTACAATGATGAATTATTAACAAACCTGCTTCACTTGTTCACTCTGGCCTCCTACATATCTATATGCATGCAGTTTATGTTAATTCAAGTTAGTTTGTGTTTTTACTTTGTAATTTTTGCCTCTTTTTTTTCCAAAGAAATGTCCTTTGATGCCTGCAAGTCTGAGCAGGTCTCAATAAAATAATGCAATAAATGCTTCTGGAAACGTTTTTGACTTTTTTTCTTCAAAGTTTCATCCTAAAACTAGAAGAATTAAAAGATAAGTATTAAAATAAATGTAATTGTCCCAGAGGAATCAAAGTGGATAGTTTCTGGTCCTGCAGTAGAATATTCCACACTTACAGTCTTCAGTCAGAGGCTTCTTTAGATTTGTTGGAAGACTGACTGCTACTGGTGATTTGGTTAATATGAGTTATGACAATATTAAATTTCTGCTTTTGATAAATTGATTTTTTAACTGAATTTGTATTATTCTGTTGTGAAAATTCTGGGAAAACATAACATTAAAAAAAATTATTGTGAAAATTTATTTGAAAATCTTGATTTATTGCTGTCTCAATAAATTTCCTTTAATAACATATATATATAAAAACTGACATTATTGGAAATTTTATTTTTATTATTTGTTCCACAAATATCTATAAATGTAAAAATATGATTAAATGCAGTTTTTGTGTGCAGTTTAATGATATAAATTTAATTTTCGAACCATAAAATATCATGGCAAAATTCTACGTCTGTATTGCCCACCCCTACAACTAGCCTTTATATGTTTTACATTTTTCAGGTTTAACATTTTTAGCCAAAGAACAGTAGGCTGCAAAATGCCTGATTTCTAAATATCAGGAATATTTCTGTCAGAATACAGAATAAACACAAACAAATGTGTCTTACCAACATATGTATTTCTCCTCCAGAATGGCATTTTTTCCTGGGACGTTCCCAGACTTTCCCTGGAGGAAACATAAAGAAATAAAATGTTTAACAATTAACAGCACACAAAAGTAAAGAAAAAGTATTATTTGCAAACTTTAAAAACATGAGCAGCAGTGGTGAGAAAATCCCAACAGAGTGCGTTCACTGCAAAAACATTTCATCTTAGCAAGTCCAAAAATAAGACAAAACTAACTCAGAACAACATAAGAGCTTGTTTTAAGTAAATAATTCCTTACTATTGATTAAATAATTTTTTTGTTCCATTGGCGGATACTTTCACTTATATGTTACACACATGGCACACTGAAGTACCACTCTGCATTTCAAAATAGTTTTTTTTTGTTTGCTACTTCTGTAAGGTTAAAATCAATAGTCATAACAACACCAGTAAGCTAATCACAAATTATGCTAACAATAGTAGGGATGTTGCACACTAACAGTAGCGTCTGGTGTTGACATGTTGGTAGGGGCGTAAGTGAAAATCTGCTTAGGGCCCCAAAAAGGTTTGGACCGGCCCTGACTTTTACTTTAAATGGAAATTACTAAACCTTCTGTTATTATTGGCGTTAAAATTACAAATATATTTTGTTTAAAGGCTAGAGTGACTGTTTACTATTACATTTTCTATCTTGTTATAAACTGTCAGCGAGAGGAACCAAGCGCTGATTGATGAATATTTTATCATATTCTGGATAAGTTTAAGTAAAGGTATGGGAATTGCTTCACAGACCTTGTTAATATGTGTCGGTTTTTACGGTGCAGGGACAGCCGGTGAATGCTCAGTCTCTCCGGTCTTACCTTGCACAACTTTGTAACAGGCGCAGTCTTGTGTTGTCTCCATGAATCCTGGCAATCTGTAGCGACCATTTGTTTATTCCAAGCGACGCGTTCCGCACATTTTCCTCACAGTAAATTAGGCGCCGCTCGAACCATGGTGTTCCGCACCAGAACCTAAACCAGAACCAGAACCGGCTCGGCTGGACTCATGTGAAGATGCTGCAGAGCCGAGGTGAGTAATAGAGAGGGAAGGTGTGGGCTGTTGGGGGGGAGAGGGAGAAAAAAATGGTGCAGGCAGAAAATCCTCCTCTGAGACTCATAATCTGAGGAGAAACCAGAGAGCAGAGAGGCAGGAGCTTTATCAAGAAAATAAACCGATTATCTCTGATTTTAACAATACACTGCGAATTAATTACTCTTAATGTATATATTTTTTTGTACTTTAAAAACCTTAATAAACAAATAAATTAAAAAAAAGCATCTGGTCTTATTTAAGGTTACATCTAAATTATTTAAATAAACGTGTTTAGTAAAGATCTAGAGGTGAAATTAAATAATTAAGTGAATTTTCTTTTTTTTTTTCCTTCTTTATTCGCAACAGTAGGTTTGATTTGGATGATTCTAGCGCCCTCACGTGGTGTGTAGGTAGAATGCAACTTATTAATGCAGGGAGAATAAATGCATTAATCCAATGGTATCCAAACGTTTTGCACCCTTTGTGCAAAACGTTTGCATAGCCATCTTTTTCTTTTGTTGTGTTGCGTGTGTATTTTATATACAGTAATAGATGTCAATTTAAAAGTGCGTAGTTATACAAAGAGCCTCAGTAAAAATGTGTTTCTAAAATTTTTTCTAGTGCAAAAAAACTGATTGAAAATTGATCTATTAGTGCGTGTTCATGTTTGTTTTTGTAAGGTTGGGATGGTATTACACATAAAAATAACCTTTATTAGCCATTCAGACTACAAACACAAAAAGACACAATATAAACTGTCATATGATTTTATTATCCCATGAAAATAACTCAAAAATAGTCTGGATAGTTTGGCTGTATCTTTCCTTTTTTGTCTTTCTTCTTCCTGTAAAACTTCATTCACAAATGAGATATTAACATGCATGGAAAAACCAAAACCTTATAATATAGCGGAAAGACTTTAAGTATTAATTTATGCATAAACTAATCAATACATTATTGCAAGGGAATGCAATACTTTTGCAAGTTAACGCAAAAGAAAAAAATAAATCCATGTCGGTGGACTCAACTCACTTTCTTACATTTAGTTACCTAGCAACCCACTCGTTCTTTGGTTACCTAGCAACAACCTGTTGAGTAACTTGCGCAGCAGCAGTTTAAGATTTCGCTTCCATGTCTCATATAGCTCCTTAAAAATAAAAATAAAAAAAACAGTGTGAAGTGAAAACTGGATAAAACAGAAACTAATATCTGAAATACACCAGTTCGGCTGTATTTCAGATATTTAAAACAAAAAAACTAATCAATAATTGTCGATATTGACTAATATGAAACGCTTGTATGTCATGATATTATGTCAGCCTAATGTAAAACAAAATTTCAAATATTATTTTAGGGAGTCCTAATTTTTTTATTTTTAAGCTAAGCTAGGTTAACTATTTTTCATAGAAATAGTGGCTATGAAAAATAGCTAACCTATACACATATGATGTGTATTGATGCTTCGGATGATGTCACTCGGCAAAATGTAATGTTTGTTACTGGTTTCTGAAATTGTTGACTGTATGATTATGACTTTTTATTTTTGTGCTTTTATGATGTAAAGCTCTTTGAACTGCCTTGTTGCTGAACTGTTCTCTACAAATAAACTAATTGGTTGTCTTTTGTCTTTATGTTCAGCTAACTATATGCTAGCATTAATAGCCATAAACATGTCTTTTAAATGCTGCGAGTCCAAACTGTGATTGTATTTTTGAGAGCCACTCACCTAGCCACGCCCTTCCAGAGGCTTCCTATGGTCACCAATTACAAGGAAAACTGCAAAAATCTTTAAAAACCAAGTTTCATTTTACACCTCAAAATTATGTGTTGCTTTTTGTTAATCTGTCGCAAATAAACCAGTAAATATGGAAGCTTTACTTTAATAAAATGTGGAAAATCTTGCGGCTATGTCTTGCTTTGTGTGCAGTAGTGACAGACTGGTGTTCCTGTGCTGTGAAATAAATAAACAGGCGTCCAGAGGGCAAAGCAAAGCCTGCAGGGAATATACAAGCACTAGATGCTGTTATTAGAGAGATATCACTGTTCTAAAGCTTGTTTATTCATTTAGTGTTAATGGAACAGAAATCCATATATTTGTAGAGTCCAGAGTGTTAAATCAACCAAACTGAGGAAAATGGACTACCACTTCTGCATGGGCAAAAGGCAAGTAGACACTGCAGATCTATTTGTATGTAAATAACAGAATGGAGGCTGTTTCTATGAATGAAAAAGGAACCAGTAAAACCAGTATGATCAGTGGAGATGAGCTGAGTCATGGTGATGAAGAGATTTTGTGTTGTTGCTCATGTGTTCCAGCAGATGTCTCAGATTGTGACCTTTCAGTTGGTACAAATGCTTCAGTACAGTAGCTCTCAAACTGCTTGTAGCCATTACAACCTCAGCAAACATTTTGTTATCCAAGTACGGCCAACAGGCCACACAGTTCAAAACACATTGAACCGTACAGCAGTACAATGTGTTTTGTCATGAAAAACAAAAGAATATGGTTTAACTGTGTTTCATTTTTACTAAATAAATTCTGATTTATCACTCAAAATCCAACAGGGCTGCTACTTTTTAAACATATTTTCAAATGTTTATTTGCACTTCTCTCAGCTTATATTTCATAAAGTCACTCTGTTAGTGAATGAGTTAAAGCTACTATATTATCTGAAATAACTGGTTAGGTTGAAGTTTTTTTTTGTTTTTTTTTAACTTATTGTACCTCTTGGGTTAAAAGCAATGCAAATGAATGGTCAAATCTAAATAACTTACAACCAAGATGATTTATTTAATGTGACATTTAATTCAAAATAGTGACATAAAGTATTGCATAAACTGTATTTGTATGCTTTGCATTAGAAATTTGAAACAGTTTTAGATTTATCAGGATTTATTTATGTAGCCAACTTCTTAGGTCCCCTGAAAATCTTGAGATTAACATTTTAAAATAACATGTAGACAAATGTGCAGTTATAAATATATTTGGAATATAACTCAACAACTATTTAAGTCATCAAATTAAAAAAGTCTAGTCTAGGTTGGGCCAGACTTTAGAAAGGGATTACAGGGGCAGTAGTCCAGGGCACAATGTTTTGGGGGGCCAAAAATACTTAAAAAAAAAAAGTTTTCTAATTAATGTATGTTGTATGTTTTGCTTTGTATATAAAATGAATTGTATTAACATTTTGGGATTTTTCTGAATAGAAACAACATTCAAGTATTTGAAAATTGTAAGTTGTGCTAATTTTTTGGGAACAACATGGAGCTCAGGAGACATATTCAACCTATCAGGCTTCTATTTGTGTATGGATTACCAATTAATTCAAATTCAAAAAATACTTTATTGATCCCAAAGGGAAATTAAATAAAGTATTGTAATTTGCATTAGTAGAGGGTTTTTTTCTGTACCGGATAGGGCACCAAACTGTCTACAGCCCAGGGCCCACATCCCTGTAGATCCGGCTGTACTTTTTACTTTCACTTAAGTAATTTTATTATGAAGTATCAAATTTCTGCATTCTCTACCCTCTGAATGAAAACAAACATGTTTCAACTAAAAATTCAAAGTTTCGTAAGTTTTTTTGTTGAAAGAAATTGTTTTGGCAATTTTTCTTTTCCCTGATTTTGTTATTTTTTTTATATACTAATTTGAATTAGTGTAATTTTCGTCTTTAAAATGCCAAAATTTTCACTTAACCTTATATTTAGGTCCATCTGATTATGTCCTATTTAAATTTAAATGACATAATCTGAGTTACTCGGTACTGTTTCACATTTTGAATTGTCCTAATTGAAATCCTGTTGTGGCCTCTGAATTCACTATAATTTTGCAGAAACAGATAAATTGTCTGTTTCCATTTATAGTGAACATAGTTAGAAAATCTCTGCTGCATTCCAGTGCTTATTCCCTTTGCACTCGCAGAAAAACAGCGACAAGTATGGGTTTGTACTGTACACATGACCTACTCTTGTCTCGGTTTATGTCCTGGGTGCAGAACCACATGTCTGCGTATGGGCGCCGTCTACTTGCTGGCACCGATCCAAACCCGCCCACTTAGAAAAGTCCTCAGGACGGTTTTAAAGTTACGTAGCACAAAATAACTGTCACATTTCCAGGTACAGAAGTTATTATCCGCACCACTAGTAACGGAAATGATGTGCCTTACATTTTCCACATCGTTGCGAAGGTCAAATGTGTTTCACTGTTCATTTTATTTAAGCTAATTGTGTAACATTTTACCGTTTCAAGTGCTGCTTTATGATTGGCCAAAACGTCCACAGAGGCGGGACAAATGTCCTGGAGGTGCATTCTGATTGGACGCTGGCTCTGTCCGTTAGATCTGCCAGGCTCATATCGCGTCGGACTCTGAGGTGCACCTATTCCGCTGTTTCTCCACCGAGGTGTAAATAGGAAGAATTTAATCGTCCATTTAGGATTTCTTCTGCTCTTTTGCCAGGATTGACGGCAAAAACAGGCGGTTAACAATTCCTGCTCTTCAAGGTAAGTGTCAGACCTTTTTTAATACATTATTTTCCTACATAAAGTCCGTCGGTGTGTTTATGTGCAGGAATGATTGTTATAAGGACAGTTGACGATGCAAAATGCACCTGGATTGGGGTCAGTCCGGTCCCGTTCTCTCCTACTGTACCCTGGTTAAGCCAATGTTTACTTCTGCTTGTCTGGTTCTGCTGTACAAGGATCTTTATGTTTACTCGGTATTAAATTTAAGTTCAACAGAGAAGTTGATTTTAATTGCTAGGTTCACCTCACAGCTAAAATAAATGTCTCCTGCTGTTAAATACAGTGAGTTTTGTACATTCTCTATGCTTTTGCAAAGGTTGCTGTGGTTCACCCGTATGTTACAATGACTGTGGTTTTTTAAAGCCACAATCAAACCTTTGGGCTTATTGCTGTTATATGACTCTACAGCAGAACAAGCAACTATGTAAAGAAGTTACCCAATTCTCTGTTTCTGCCACTTAAAAAAACAAGTTTCCATCTCAACACTGTAAAATCCTTCATGCAGCAGCAGCAAAACAGGAAGTACAGATTGTTGCAAGATTTTATGAGTTTTGAGGCCGTGGTGAAATTGATTTGTCCCCAGGATCAGAATGGCTTCTCCGTTGCGTCGTCTGAGGCTGTGCCACTCCACGGGCTTCGCTGTCTCTCATCTCCACACCAGCAGCCGGGTGTCTGCTAAGCAGCACTACAAGATGCTGGTCCTGGGAGGAGGAAGTGGGGGCATCTGCATGAGTGCACGGATGAAGAGAATGCTCGGAGCCGACAATGTGGCTGTCGTGGAGCCATCTGAGGCAAGGATATGAAAGTAATCACATATTATGTATCGGGGTGCACCGATAAAATCAGCCGATTTCCTTAATTTTGGGCGATCATTGAACCCGATTTGATCTACCTTGGCAATTTTCATTTGCATGATTTGTTGTTTTTCTCCTTTCTACCAAAAACTTAAAGTCTTCACTCAAGTTATTTGGTATGAAATAGGCCTGTTAGGATAGCAAATAAATGATAAATTGTCCCACAAGTTATTTCAATATACAATATTATTGTTGTTTTGAGACCATTTTCAAGTAATATAATGGTAATGCCATAATATTGCAAGATCACATTCTCAGGGATTAATAAACTTTAAATTCTAGTGAACATTTAACACTGGAACTGGAAGACATTTCAAATATCCAAAATAAATAAACAAAACAACAGAAACAACAAACAAAACTAATTATAGAGTCTATATAAACAAAATTGTCCTTCAGAAAAAGGGCTAGTTGAGCCCAAAGCACCAGACTGAAGACTTTTGTCATCCAGTTTTTGGTAGAAGAAGAGAAAAACAATAAATTATGCAAATGGAAATTATTGAGTGTGTTTGATTAATTAAGCACAATTGCTTTACTGCTTATTTTGACAGGTCTTGTCTCAATTAGCCCAACATTTCAGACAAAAAAATTAGAAATTACTAAAATCGGAATCGGCAAATCAGGATTTTTTTAGACATCGGTAATCGGTGATCGGCCAAAAAACTGCAATCGCCGCACCCCTAATAATAACTGTACTGCAAAAACACCAAGTCTTACCAATTATTTTTGCTCTAGTTTCTAAAGCAAATTTCTTAGTTTTGTATTATTCCAAGTGTACTAATTAAAAGTAACTTTTTAGCAAGATATAGGAGCTTTTTTAAGTCAATTCCTTAATATTGATGAAAAAGTTCTAGTTCAATTGGCAGATTATTTCACTTAATACATTGGAAAGATGTCTTTTATAAGTGAAAACTTGCCAATAGAACATGTATAAAAACAAATATATTTAATATGAAAACAAACATATTTCTAGCTGAAAAGTTGCTTTGTCTTATTTCCAGAGTACTAAGATATTTGCACTAGAAACTAGAGCAAATTACTTGGTAACATTTTGTGTTTTTGCAGCGTGGAAAGTTTCCAAAGCAACTTTCAGACTTGTCTAACTTTTTATTGCTTCTCTCAGGTGCATTACTATCAGCCGATATGGACGCTCGTTGGGGCTGGAGCTAAAACGGTCGCCTCATCGGCTCGTCCCACTGCCAGCGTTATGCCATCGGGTGTGAAGTGGGTGAAATCCAAGGTTCAGGAAATACACCCAGACAAAAACACTGTCCTTATAGACGACGGGACTGAGGTGATTTAATTCTTCCAGACCGTGATCTGAAAGATTAGTGGTATAAAACATGAGTTTGAAGTGATTCTTTTCTTCTTTGCAGATCTCCTATGAATATTTGATAGTGGCTCTTGGCTTACAGCTCCATTATGAACAGGTACGGTCATACTTTCTGTATCTATTTGTTTCTCCTTTTGCATTCTGTGTAATGTAATTACATAAAGTGCTGGTCATTTCATCGCTTCACCAGTTTGTACATGTGATGTTGTGGCGTTTTCATGCCTGATGGTTCCTGATATGAACAGGCAGCAGGAAGTTCTACTTTGTTTTATGGTTTGATCAGAGGTTATAATCTTACGCCCTTCATAAAATTTAACTAGCCCAAACCAGGTTGATAACAATATTCAGTGGCAATGGAAAATTACATATAGTTCAGTCAATTAAGTGAGAGATTTGAGCATTTTTATAAAAGTATTTATTTATCTATCAAAATATCTAACTCCTAAAAGAAAAATCGAGAAATCATAAAAAAGTGAATTTATTACACCAATTCATTTGAAATGTATTTATTGTATCTTAATTAATTTACTTACACTACTTACACAAATAAAAAATTGTCAAAAAATTAAATATTAAATAATTTATTTTTTTGAAAAACAGGACATTTAAGACAGAAATGTTTTATTACGGTTTTGACAGTCATGGCCTCCTTCACATGGATTTTAACCAGTCAATAAAAAAAGCTGGCTCTTCAGAGTGATGTATTTGAGTATATTAATGGAAAGTTGAGTGGAAGGAAAAAGTGTGATATCTGCTTACTTAAGAATATTGTGAAACAAATGCAGTAAAAGGACCCCCAAACGTACTGAGTGAATATACTGTACAATATCTGTTTTTTACAAGGCTGATATTTCTGTATTGAAAACTCATTTTTATTGGTTTTATGTAATATTCTAATAGTCAAAGATACTGAATTTGGGGTTTTCGTTAACCAGAAGTCATAATCAAAAACATTACCAGAAATATCACTGTGTATTTAATCTATATAAAATAGGAGATTCACTTTTTGAACTGGAGATTCGTATGGGTCTGAAATGGTTTGTTCATAGGTACAAAATGGAGGTATTAAACGCATGAGTACAAAATGATAGTACAAATTGCAGAGTGGTAATTTATATTCTTTTAAATGTAGATTAAAGGCTTGCCGGAGGCGTTTGAGCATCCAAAGATTGGATCAAACTACTCTGTCCAAACTGTGGAGAAAACCTGGAAGGCTCTGCAGAACTTCAGAGAGGGCAACGCTGTGTTTACCTTCCCAAACACTCCTGTGAAATGTGCCGGAGCGCCACAGAAGATCATGTACTTATCGGATGCTTACCTGAGAAAGGTGCTTAGTTTTTTGGATCAAAAGATAACGTATTTAAAAGAGTTTAAATGTGTTGTTCTGAATTTCACAAGGACACTTTTTATATTTATGTATTTAAGACAGGAAAAAGGGCAAAGGCCAGTGTGATATACAACACATCACTGCCGGTGCTCTTTGGGATCAAGAAATACGCCGACACGTTGTGGGACATTGTTAAAACCCGCGATCTACAAGTAAACCTCCGACACAATCTGATCGAAGTGCGGCCAGACAAACAGGAAGCTGTGTTTGAAAACCTCGACAAACCAGGAGAGACCAAAGTATTTGAGGTAACTGCCTTTATATTTTCCATTGTCCATTGTTTCCATTCTCCTTTAAAGGTGACCTATTATGCAAAATTCATCTTTTTTTTGGCAATAAGTTAATGTTTTTTGGTGTCTGTAAAATGAGCCATTTCAAAAACCTTTGGAATGTAATGTAACAAGTCACCAGCCCGTTGCCTGGCAACCCCAGCTGAGCCCAGCCCGTCACCTAGCAACCAAAGCTGAGAGACAGAAGCCCTAAAACAACTCATTCTGAAAGGGAGTCAAAACTCTAATTTTGTTAAAAAATGTATTGATTATGTTTTGTATAACTCATAGACCTATCCTAACCTGTTGAGGGAAACATAATAGGTCACCTTTAAATAAAGTTCTTTTAAATTTATCTTGATAATTTGATGTTAAACTCCTCTGTTTTCTGAATTAGTATGAAATGCTTCACGTTACTCCGCCAATGGGACCCAGCCCGGTGGTTAAAGGCAGTCCACTCGCTGATGAGAACGGCTGGCTGGATGTAAACAAAGAAACGCTCCAACACAACAAATATCCAAATGTTTTTGGGATTGGAGACTGCACCAACCTCCCTACTGCCAAAACCGGAGCCGCCGTCGGTAAGTGATTATTAGTTTAAACAATCATGGAAACTGCTGTAATCCAGTTAATAACAGTATTGTCTATGAGCAATTTGTTTATTTTGTACTTAAAATGCTTTATCTTTAAAATCTGTATTGTTTACACAACGTCATAAAGATATAAACCAAGCCTATGAAAGTTTAAAAATACAGGGACTTTTTTGCATTCAGTCAAAAAATTATCTTACATTACTGTCAGGTTAGGCCAGATTTTCTGTCAGTTGTTATCTAGTTGATATAAAGATTTTAATATTGAGGCAGTGTGACACAGTAAAATGAATCTCTTTATCTCTCTTTACACATTCATTGTAAACATGATGGGGTTTTTCCAGAAATGATTCTTTTTGCTGAAAACTGATATCTCCTTATAAATGGAAAATTAATTAAAAACTTACATTTTTATTGTCAGGCTTCTTGTGAAACATTTTAATGAATGTTTAGGACAGAATAATTAACACTTGTATGAAGAAATGCTATAAGCATTTAAGGATGCAATCCTTTATGTAAGCATGAAGACCTTTATTTGGATTTGAGTAATTTATCCTAGCTCTCTTACGGACCATTCTAGGCTCCATCAGGTATAATAACAACTAAACCCCGTATACGGGAAGCCAAGCCTAACTTAACAAGTACTTTTCCTCAATACTGAGGAATTATTTACTTAAAACAAAAAGTCATATCTTGCTAAAAAGTTTGTCGTATTTCAAGTTTGCTGAGATATTTGCACTAGAAACTAGGCCAAAAATACTTGGTAAGATTTTGTGTTTTTGCAGTGTAAGAATGATTTTGTTTAAGGAAAAAAAAAAGTAAGAATTATGTTTTGTATAACCCATAGACAAAGAAGCATAATAATCACCTTTAAGACTGACAATACCGACCAGTCTTTAAGTTGGCATTAAAATTGGCATCCAGAGTTTGAATGAATTTGTCAGATCACATAAATAGATCTAACAAATATCTGTCTGCTTTTCTGATGCCAGATCCAGTATGGCACAGACAAAGAAAAGCTCTGTATTGTACAAGAGTTGCTACACATGAGGAAATGAAACAAAAAAAAGGCTGCAGTCACATGACCAACATGCAGTTTGGACTTTGGTTATCTACTATGATCCTTGAATTTTAGGAGAGAGAGAAGTGGCTTAATGTCTTTATCTTCTCTGCCAGATATTTTTCTTTGAGCTTAGCAGTCTTCACTCTGACGTCACAAATGCATTCACGTCTTACTGGCAGTAAATTCTCCTTTTAACGATATATTTACACGTTTTCTGGACCAGACATTTTCGTTACCATACATACTCTGGCAAACTTCAATAAGACTTTTAAGGTGGAGGTACAGTATACGTTTTCATATCAGGAGAAGCAAAAGTCTGGTTTGGGTGACAATTTAGGGTTTCTGGAGACTTCTTTTAGCATCTTGCAGACTGTTCTCAAGTTAAACTCACTTGGACAGACGGATGTGTTGCCAGTTTTCTTCAAATTATGGATGTATAATTATTCAGTCAGAGGGGAGAAGGAGTCAAATTTTGAAGTTTTTATCAGGTTTTAACCATCAAAATGTTGAGTATTGATGTTTTTAATTGCACTGAATATGAATAGGGAAGTTTTACTGTTTTAAATGGGAATAAATGTCTATTTTATTGCTCATCAGAATGTTTATTACATCTTACTTAGTATTAGTTTTAATGTCATTTACTTCCATTTAATTTTTTCAGCTTTGTTAAAATTTGCATTATTGTCGAGTATAAAACTAGGGCTGCAACTAAAATGGTCTTTTTTGAGTCTGTGTAGTCCAGTTAAAATTTATTCCATTACTACTTTACTTTATTATTTTAATAATCAATGTTTCAGCTCTACATAAAACATACCAGCTGGTGTAAGGTAATTTTTTTTCATATTGGTGAATTAATCCATCGATATTGACACGGCAGAAATGTTGCTTCTACAGAAATCTAATAAAACTAAGAAATGCATTGCAACAACTATAAATTTGGTGTAATTTTGTGTTAACTTCCTTTTATACGGTGGGCCTGGGTTAAAATGTTTGCCTGCCCAAGATATAAACAGTCATTTATCTGAAGAGGCAACACTGCCCCCTGCAGTAGCATCTCCAGAATGACACACAAAACAGTCAAATTAAACCACATTGTTTCACTGCAGCTACAGCTGTTATTGATCTGTTACCACTGCAAAATGAATTGTGTCAAATCAACAAGAGGGAAATATAAAAATAAGTGATTTTTAGAAGTAAAATTACCTCATTCTTCATTAATTTGTGTGATATCAGAAAACTTAATTCAATCCATAAATACTTAATTTACACCAAAATAAATGGTGTCATAAATCATACTATACAACTATCTTCAAAAAGTCTCTTTGGGCAGGAAAAATCTCCAGTAGCAGTCAGTCTTGCGACACATCTAAAAAGGCCTCTGACTGAAGACTGTTGCTGTATTAGAGTTTAATATAATGACATGCTAATAGCTGAATTTCCAGGCAGGAGAGATGATATTTCACAGTAAAACATGTTATAGGCCTGTCACAATAAATCAATTAAAGGCATAATGAATTAAAACAAGCTTAATAATTACCATTTGCATGATTTATTGTTTTTCTTTTTTCTCTTTTTCTACCAAAAACTGAATGAGAAAAGTCTTCGGTTTGATGCTTTGTTCTCCACTAGTTCTTTATTTGAAGGATTATTTTATTTAGAGAGACTTTATAATTCATTTTATTTGTTTTTTCAGGGTTTTTCCTCTTTTCTTTTTTAGTTTGGATATTTAAAATGTCTTCCAGTTCCACATGTGATTTTGCTGCTCCCATTTAAACCTTTATCTGGCCATATGGTTGGAAAGCGGAGCTGAGTTCGAGTCCGTAATATGATTTTTGCTCATTATGTTTGGTGGAAAATGTGGTTTGAACTTCCTCATTCTCTCTGAATCGATCGATGTTTCCATCATTAGGGCTGAAATATATCAGGAAACACGTTACGGTTGGTGAATACCAGGCTAGATAATCCTCTGAGTTTGATGAAAAGATGATTAGGTTGTCAGGTGATAAAACTTTAATGAGCGGTAACATTTTAACACAAACCTGCTTCAAAAAAGTGTCACTGTCTCTTTAAGATGTAATCATCTACATTCATCCATCGGCGCGAGGATTAGCAGGATGTGTTTTGGTCAGAGCATGCTGGGACTGGCTGTAGCTCCTGAATGTGAAGAATGTTTCAGGATGGTGAAAGTGTCTGGATTTTTAATTCACTCCTGTAAAACAAGTTAAATCTTTCTTTGTTTTTTGTTTTTAGCTGCACAGTCTGCGATCCTGAACAGAACCATCAGCAAATTACTGAAAAACCAGAAGCCAGATAAGAAGGTAAGTGTTGCTGATCAGCTCCTATGTGTTTTAGTTTTCGCTTTAAAGGGATCCATGATTAGTTTGAGGAACATTCATTTTATATTGCTTTTTTTTTTTTTAACTACAGCCAACAGCGACGCAGTGTGGCTTTGACTAAATTTACACATTATATTTTACTCTCTTGAAAACGGACCCACAAGAGGAAAAAATGGCGACTTCAGTGGGTGAAAAATATAACGAAAAATATAACATTTTTTAAGTAATTGAGTTTTTACATATCATAAACAGCAATTTTTTTTAACTAATTTGAAAATTACAACATGTTTAAGCAAATATGTTCACCTAGTTGTGGGTAACTTTAAATAAATCTGTGGGATTTGTACTGAAAATATCTGTGCATCTGAGGTTGGATTTACTCATTTATCAGCTCTAAGAACTGCATTTCCTCTGTAAAATAACTATTTATATGTGTCAAAATAAGGAATAAATCAATTACTGTATTTTCTGGACTATAAGTCGCTCCAGACTATAAGTCGCACCAGCCATAAAATGCATAATAAAGAAGGAAAATACATACAGTATATAAGTCGCACCGGAGTATAAGTCGCATTTTTGAGGGAACTTTATTTGATAAAATCCAACACCAAGAACAGACGTCATCTTGAAAGGCAATAAAAATAGAATAGAGGCAACAACAGGCTGAATAATACATGACAAACAACGAACTGAGAACGTGACTGGTATGTTAACATAACATATTAAGAGTTATTCAGATTTATGCTATTCAGACAGCATAAATAACATGCTAACAAGTTTACCAAACCATCCGCATCACTCCAAATCACTAAATCGAATAAAATCTTCATCCTCAGTGTCGCTTGTAAACAACTCCGCTAACTCCAGAGGTAGAAGATGCGGCGCTTCTACCACACACATAATCAACACAGGCCTAGAGCGCCCTCTTGCGGTTTAGTGTGAAAATAACATGTGATATGATAATGTGTTAATAATTTCACACATAATTCGCTCCAGAGTATAAGTCGCACCCCGGCAAAACTATGAAAAAAAACTGTGACTTATAGTCCGGAAAATACGGTTATCACATGATAAATTAAAACAAAAAGTCTTCAATCTAGTGCATTGGTCTCAAGTAGGCCTTTTTTTGAAGAACATTTTTTT